>JACVVK020000513.1:257500-370000 GCA_018292915.2 Batillaria attramentaria
CGTGACACCCCTAGCACAAAGCAGACGCAGGCTTGTGGCTTTGCCACTTCGTCACTAAATGCTAGACGCATTTCCTTCTTTAGGATCATGGACCCTTTTAACTCATTCAGCCCTACGCAGGTACATGTACCTGCACGAGGAACCCGCCGCGTATGCCTATGCAGGTACATGTACCTGCGAGCTAGTGAAAATTTCTACTCGCTCCTCATTGGCCAGACTACTGAATATTCATGAAACAAGGGGCACTACTCTGCTGTGCACTTCCTTTCCTTTGTATGGATCAGGTTTACACATGGGTTTGAGCGATTTTGTTTTTTTTAACTGACTGACTGGCTAGGCAAAAAAGTGCCCAGGACAGGGACAGCAGTCAGACCTGGAACCAGCAAGGGCTGAAAGGGTTAAGCCTGAAGTTTACTTGTGCTCCATTATAATAAAATTTCAGTGTGATGGTGAATGTCTGATTAAAAAAAAAAAGAATAAATGTGACCGTCCACGAGAAAACCCGGCGTAAGATGCACGCCGCTGTTCCGAGGTAGAGGCTAACAAAGGTCAGCGGGTGCTATCTGGTTGATATTGAGATTTTGCCAAAATCAGGTAGTTCTGCCCTTAAATTATAATGTCTTAAAAGGAGTTTTTTGGCACTGTAAAGAGCAAGGCTGTTTCTTGAAGATGGCTCCAAACACAAAAAATTGAAAATTTTGCACTTAAGCTGGGTTTTCTCATGGAAGGTCACAAATAATGAAATGTTGAAACCAAATTTTTAGTTGAAACTGGAACTGTTACTAGTGCCTGACTGCGTGGTATTTTGTGCAGGGGATGAATTTGCTGCCAAGTTCCTCATCAACAGTAAAGCGGATGTTAATATGGTGACGTTTCTGGACAAGGAGACCCCACTACACATGGTCGCCTGCTTCAATCCGGACGTGACACCACCAGAAACTCTGACAGGCATGGCCGATGTTGCGCGACTGCTCTTGGAGGCTGGGGCCGATCCAAATGTTCAGGATACCTCCGGCAGGTTAGGCAGATGAATGGTCTTTGACTTCTTTTTTTTTGTTGACAAGTATGTACACACCTCTGTTGTCATTGGGAAAAAGAGGGTAATTGCTGTGGACATGATACGGACTTGGACCGTATTTACAGATGGTAGACAGAAATGCTCTCGCACGCGCCAGAGTGAATAGCAGGGTGGAGGTTTGCACACAAAGTAGCGCTTAACGGCAGCAGGCTTTCACTGCTTCGTCCTCCAGCCCTGCGGCGCTGTGAGCATTTCAACAGAGATGGATATGTGCGCCGAGGAGAAGTCTACCATACCATACCATGATAGTAGTGTTGTTTTGCCTGGGTGCTGCCTTGAATTAAACTGTATTTCAAAGAAGAGCATTTCTTTCCCAGCACGCCACTGCACAACGCCATATACTGCAAGAATGACCCTGTAGTAAGAGTTCTGCTGAAACATGGCAAACTCAACCTGGAGATCAAGAACTCAGATGGACACACACCTCTTTGGTTGGCCCTACAACAGGTCAGTGGAGAGATTTTATTTCCTTCGTCATCCTCTGTGTGTGTGTTTGTGTGCGTGTGTGTGTGTGTCTCTCTCTCTCTCTCCACCTTCCTATTCTCTAATAGCCCCCCCCCCCCCCCCCCCAAGTGCAACAAGCAACCATCTGCGGTTCAGGAAAGCGTCTCCCAGGCCGATATTTCACCCGTCCATCTTATAATTTTCTTTATCAGTGTTCCCGAATACACACACAGGTGTGTGTATTTGTATGCACAAATTTCTTGAATTGACATACAAATTTGAGAATAGTGCGTCACAGGGGTCGCACGTGTTTGGTATCACTGTGACAAACAGCATTTTTCCAAATCTCTCCAGCCCAGAAACTCAATGAACAAAAAGCGAACCCTTGCAGCATTGCATTACCCCTGAGCCATTGTGCGTAACAGACACAGTCTGATGTAGGGACCCTCTAAATTTACAAAAGGACCCTGAAAAATATGGTATGAGGGTCCCAAGGACCCTTGTAATCACAGGGAACACTGTTTATAGGTAAGTGGGATTCTGTTCTCCCAAGTCCTGTGACCCAGCTCCTGTTTGCGTATATAGCCCAATTTTTAAATTTTTTTTTTTTTAACCTGATGTTCCTGTTGTGGGCAGGTGAGTGATGTACAAGGCAGTGCGGACGAGGTGTATGGGCCAGATAGCTTCGCACAACAGCTGATCAGGGCCGGCAGTTCTCCAGACGCAGTTGAACCAGAGTCAGGTTAGTGCTGTGTTGAGTCTTTCGTTTATTTCTGCCTGGAACGTACAGGTAATAACAGGAGTTTCGTGGGTGATTTGCATTTTGCAATAGAAAAGGCATGGGTGGGGGGGGGGGGGGGGGTAGGTGTTTGGGAGTTGTCCTTTTCCACCACATACAGGTGATATCAAAGACAAGGCGACAATGAAAAAGCCAGCACAAATATTTGGCCCTAGCTGGGATTCGAACTCACGGCCAGAGGATTGGAAGTCCAACGCTCCAACATTCGGTCACCCCGGCTCCCCAGAAAAAGCATGGGATCAGTAAAAATGTCACTAAAATGCATGTATGTATACGTACACATCAGACGGACGATATTTTAATTTTTATGACATCAGCATGTGATGGAACCAAAGTGCCAGAAAGAACGCTTCCTGTTGTCACTCGACTGGCTAGTGACCAGAGTAAACAGACTCACATCACGCACAGGTGACCGCCCTCCAGCGGTGATTGACAAGGGATTAGCCCGGCAGGCAGGGAGGCTGTCAAAGCGCTGACATGTGGGTGCAGTTGGGGCCGTTTCAAAATGCGCATGAGTATGCTGAGGTACTTGAAAATGTGTAGGGCATCCCCAGAATGCAATATATACGCAGAAATATGCAGTAAATGTGACCCTTGCAATGATTGCTATTGTAAAGATTGTATCGTAAAGATAAGTGTGGATGATGAGCTGACGAACTTTGTTTTTGTGGGTTTTTTGTTAATTTGCGCTGATGTGCTCTTTTTCATACAGGCAACAGTCTGCTCCATCTAGCAGCAAAGAGTGGCAACCAGGCAGCTGGTATATTCCTGGCTGAGCACAAAGCAGCCGTCAGCCATGCGAACACAAAGGTAAGGGAAAATTAAGCAGCACAGCGCGTGGGCCCTAGATACAGTTACTTAGGGCTCCTGAAATTTCCATAGAGTCAACCCTTTCCTGATGGGCTACGAGTATACTCGTAACAGCCGTGCAGCAACCAGCTCCAGGCTACGAGTATACTCATAATGACAACTAGCAGTCCAAATCGTGTCCTGATCCAGCTTTAAAGTATCCAAAACCAGGTTTATGGTGTTGTCTCCCTTCCTACGAGACCACTTCCTGCGTTTAAGTCTTTGATGGTGGTTTTTGCTTGAATTTTTGAACGACAAATGGCAAGAAAGCGCGCCGAAGTTTTACACGAACTTGCGCTCGATAGCGATAGTGCTAGTGATCCAGAGTCAGACTCTGATGATGTTGATTTTGTGCAAGAAAGTGATGAATCTTCGCCTGAAAGTGAAGTAGAAGCCTCCCATGTGGCTTGCCCGAGCCATGCCGGTCGTGGTAGGGCCAGAACTCGAAATAATCGAGGAAGAAGTTTGCCGCCAAGCCGTAACCATGGTAAGCTCAGCAAGAAATTACAGTAGGCTTCAGTGGGGTCTTACCTATTCAAACACCAAGTTTCATGAAAATTGCTCCACAAATTAAAAAGTTATGTCCGTTCAAATAACACTACCCAAAATTTTGTGTTTCATCACGGCAGCCCCAGGCAGCAGGGGTACACTGCACTGTGGCTGCGTTAGGCAGAAAAGGGTTAATAGTGCACTGCTTTCGGGCCGGGGTATTACAGTGTGCTGAGACACTTGTGGCTGTCAGGTACTGCTACTAAATCTTTCACCATGAAAAGTTTTCTTTCCTGTAGATTTCAAGGGGAGCAGGGGTGGCCGAATGCTAGAATGGGACTTCTAATGCTCGGGTCGTGAGTTTGAATCCTGGTGGGGCCAAATATTATTTGTGCTGGCTTTTTCATTGTTGCCTTGTCTTTGATATCACCCGCATGTGGTGGAAAAGACATTAACCCCACCCCCCCTGTAAATTTAAAAAATTCATGCATACATAACTGAAATTTTAAATGAATAGCAAGTGTAGGTATTCTGTGTATGAGGTTGAAATTGAAAAGCAAGACATCATTGTCCTGAAAGTGCAGAAAGAGATAAAAACGAGCGTTGCATTTAATCTTGCCGCATACATTTTTCTCTTTCCTATGTCTAGGGTGAGACACCACTGCACTTTGCCTGTGAGGCAGGTTTGACAGCATTGGTCAAGGCTTTGTTGGACAGAGGTGCGAACCCCAACTCACAGACGTTCAAGCCGTCCATGTCAGCGATTGAAAATGACCTTGCAGCTCTCGGGTTGTCGGGAGAGGAATCGCGACCCGTCAGCAAGCAGACGCCGCTTCATTTAGCCCTTGCCAGGGCCCACAACTCTGTAGTTCAAGTGTTTCTTGATTATAAAGGTAAAGCATTTTTTTTTTTTTTTTTTTGGGGGGGGGGGGGATAACTTTTAAAAATACCACCTCCACCCTCTACTTGTCCCTTCCCCTTCACACACACACACACACACACACACACACACACACACAAACCAAAAACAAACGCACCTCAAACACAAACTGTCATGTCTCACCTCTCACTAACTATGTACATTTTATCTTGTGAGCTTCAACAAAAATCCAACAGCCACAAAAGAACACAAGATAGCAAATGAAATCCCACTTGAAAACCACCCCCAAACCCCCCCCCCCCCTCCCCCCCCAAAAAAAAACAACAACAACAAACCAAAAACAAAAAAAAAACCCAAAAAACGCAAAACACAACACACTACACTGCCTTGTGCCTCACCTGACTAAATTGTCTGCATTTTATCTCTCTGCGTACAGTGGAGGTGCAGCAAAGCTCAGACAATATGCGTGTGGTGCCAAACTTCAATCCAAAAGATTCCAAAGGCCAGACTAACCACCCAAAAAAAAACCACACAAAAAAACCCAACACACTACACTGCCTTGTGCCTCACCTGACTAACTTGTCTGCATTTTATCTCTCTACGTACAGTGAAGTGTGGTGCCAAACTTCAGTCTGAAAGATTCCGAAGGCCAGACTAACCACCGAAAAAAAACACGTGTACACACAAAAAAAACACTACACTGCTTGGTGCCTCACCTGACTATCTTGTCTGCATTTTATCTCTCTACGTACAGTGGAGGTGCAACAAAGCTTAGACAATATGCGTGTGGTGCCAAACTTCAATCTGAAAGATTCCGAAGGCCAGACTAACCACCAAAAAAACAACAACAACAACAACAAAAAACCCAACACACTACACTATGCCTCACCTGACTAACTTGTCTGCATTTTATCTCTCTACGTACTGTGGAGGTTCAGCAAAGCTCAGACAGTACAGTATATATGCGTGTGGTGCCAGACTTCAGTCTGAAAGATTCCGAAGGCCAGACTAACCACCAAAAAAAAACAACACACTACACTGCTTTGTGCCTCACCTGACTAACTTGTCTGCATGTTATCTCTCTACGTACAGTGGAGGTGCAACAAAGCTCAGACAATATGCGTGTGGTACCGAACTTCAATCTGAAAGACTCTGAAGGCCAGACTGTGCTCGGCCTGGCCTTGTGGAGCGGCCTGCACGAAACCGCAGCGGCCTTCCTTTCCGCTGGGGCCAACATCAACGAACGCAACTCTGCTGGAATGACACTGCTGCACGAGGCTATTGAAAAGCAAGACACTATTAGCGCTCTGTTTCTGATTGAACATCATGCAGATATAGAGGCTCTGTAAGTGGCATTTTGTGTGTTTGTGATTTTGCTGTTCTTATTGTCTTTTTTTTTTGGGGGGGGGGGGTGTTATATTTACTTGTGCACTGTGGATATATGCATTTTGATGGGGTTTATGGAAATGCTCAGCCTACCAAATTTGAAAAATAAATGCAGTTCTAAATTCCGAAATTTAAATACTTGAGCTGACCCTTCGCACCACGTGATTGTAATGTGTTTATGTCCAGTGTGTGAGAGAATGTGTGTGATTCACATGGGCGTGCGTGTTTGGTTCAGTTCGCGGCGCTTTGAGCCGATTCATCAAATTGGGTAAAGCGCCTATACAATATTATTAATATTATTATTATTAGTGTGTGTGTGTGTGTGTGTGTTCACACCACTGAAAACAATGATCTGAAGTGTGTGTACATGTTTGTACGTAAAACTGAAGAAAACAAAATCAGCTAGTGATTTAGCCACATCTCATTGTCTACCCTTTATGATATTTTCAGCTCTCCAGACAAGTTACGTCCCTTACAGCGAGCGATCGCACGTCACCTCCCAGTGATTGTGGAGACACTGTGCGGTCGAGGCGCCAACATGAACGTGTCGGACAGCGAGGGTAACTGCCCCTTGTGGCAGGCCTTGGAAACGGGGCAGGAGGATATCGCACAGATCCTGGTGAGCTTCACGTTGTTTTAAAATCACAGTATATATATATATATATATATATATATGCTTGAAGTGGATGGGACAAAATGTCACTTGCAAAGCTCTATGGCTGTTTGCTGAAGGGGGGTGATGCTTCATTCACACATTGCGACTGCTTTTGTAATGGCAGATTCCAATATCGTCCTAGAGCGTTGGACTCCTAATGCTCGGGTCGTGAGTTCGTATCCCGGCTGGGGCCAAATATTTGTGCTGGCTTTTTCATCGTTGCCCTGTCTTTGATATCACCCGTATGTGGTGGAAAAGGACGTTAAACCCCCAAACACCCACCCACCCACTCCAATATCGTCCACCTTTTGGCGGATTTCCACCTTTGGCTAACAATCCCTCCCCACCACCCTCTCCCCCCTTGTCCCCCCCCCCTCCCCTATCCCCCCTTCCCCCCCCCCCCCAAAAAAAAAAAAAAGAAAAAGAAAAAAAGTGTTTCCTCCTTTGAAGCACTTAAATAATAATAATAATAATGAGTATTGTATAGGCGCTTTACCCAATTTCTTGAATCGGCTCAAAGTGCCGCGAACTGAACCCAACACGCATGCTCACGTGAATCACACGCATTCTCTCACACACCGGACATAAACACATTACAATCACGTGGTGCGAAGGGTCAGCTCAGCTATTGAAATTTTGGAATTTAGAATTGCATTTATTTTTCAAATTTTGTGTTCTGAACATTTTAAAAGCAGAGGGGGAGGAAGCCAGAGCACCCGGAGAGAACCCCCGAGTCGACGATCGGCTCGAATGAACGGTGCCACATATGAGAAGGGGGGGGGGAGCCGGAGTACCCAGAGAGAACCCCCCATGATCGGCCCAAATGAACGGTGCCACATATGAGAAGGAGAAATTCTTCGCCCCGAGTGGGACTCGAACCCCTGACCTCTCGCATAGGTGACAAGTCTCTTAACCACTAGACCACTGACCACCCCATGCCAAAATGCACCAAACTGCACAGATTTTAGTCCATTTCCAAAAACATTTCCTCTAAAATAAAAGTGTTTCCCCCTCTGCAGCGCTTGAAATCATGTCAGAGTGCCCCAACTTGATATATTAGTCTGATTTTTATTATTAAAAAAAAAATTGGGGGGAGCACGCTCGCGTACACACCTAGCACAACAGCAGACCCGCGCTTGTGGCTTTGTCACTTTGACAGTAAAATTTTATGATGTTCACCTTTCCTCCTTTTGGTTCATGGACAGTTGTAAACCCTGAAGTGAATACGTTAGAGAAATACAACTTTTTTTTAGCCTATGGTGCTCTTCCTTCGCCAAATTTTTATATACCGAACAGTTGAGATCAACCAACCAACCAACCAACCAGCGCATTTGTGTATACTGGATCCCTCTGTAGATGCGAAAGCAAGTTTTAAAGAAATTATTAGCGATATTACACCATGGATGCTTCGACATGGAAAGCACTTGTGTTGAAAACGTGTTGTGTGTGCAGGTACACCACAAGTGTGACGTCAACCTGTGGTCCGAGGGTCCCAGCCAGTGTCAGCAGACTTTGCTACATCGCGCCATTGATGAAAACAATGAAGCTGTCGCCTGCTTCCTCATTAGGAGGTGATGATGATGATAATGATGATGATGATGATAACTTTGTATAGGAGCAGCTTAAGTGCTTTGTGGAAAAGAATTACCACCACCACCCCCCCCCCCCCCCCCCAAAAAAAAAGAAAAAGAAAAAAAAAAGCAAACAACAAAAAAAAACAAAAAAGCAAATAAACCAAAAAAAACCCCCCAAAAACAACCCAATAAAATAAAAAAAGAAAAAGAAAGGAAGATGGAAAGAAAGAAAGAAACAAACAAAGTATTGTGACCAGTGTTTATACGTATATGCTAATCTTTCTGCATAATCTCATTCAAAACTTAAAAATGTCTGGATCATTTGTCTTCAGCCACTGTGATCTGAACAGCCCACGACGACCGGGGCCGAACGGAGAGGGCGGAGAGGAGGCAAGGTAATGATACCGTGTGCCGCATCTTGTATTGCACACAATGATTTTCTGTTCTACCACTTCCCATATCATCCTCCTTTTAATTTTCTTTACTTTTATGGTTATTCTAACTCAGCTGAATAGGGTTGTCACACGTTGCGATTCTGCAGGTCTACCAGCGGCAAAATACCCTCAGGGCCAGTTAAATCTGCTTGTAGCGGGCACTCCCCAGAGACACCACCACGATGCCTGTGAATAGAGCACGGTCGTGTATTTTCCTCGTCACACCAGGAAGTCACCGCTGACCATGCTTTGTGTATTAGAGCACTGGGCCAGTGGTGCAGCTGGTAGCCAAAGTGTTTTGCAACGTATGACCGCAACCCTTGCGCAGTACACAAGCTGGTGCCTCGCAAGCACTCTGCGTTTGACAAGGCCTTAAGATGTCCTTCGTCACCGCTTTTGCATTCTGCCCCTGATGTTGTTCGTATTGATGTTACAGAGACGGTCAGAGTCCGCTGCACTTGGCCTGTAGTTGGGGACTGCTTTTGCATTCTGCCCCTGATGTTGTTCATGTTGATGTTACAGAGACGGTCAGAGTCCGCTGCACTTGGCCTGTAGTTGGGGACTGCTTTTGCATTCTGCCCCTGATGTTGTTCATGTTGATGTTACAGAGACAGTCAAAGTCCGCTGCACTTGGCCTGTAGTTGGGGACTGCTTTTGCATTCTGCCTCTGATGTTGTTCCTATTGATGTTACAGAGACGGTCAGAGTCCGCTGCACTTGGCCTGTAGTTGGGGGCTGGAGCTGGTTGTGCAGTGTCTCATGGAGCACAACGCTGAAGTCAACTCACAGGTAGTTTCAAGTCTCGTTCAGGGGGGTGAGAACAATTCGACGACAAACGTGAACAATGGGTAGTAATAGGAATGGATGGAAACCGACTGAAGAACACAGTTTTCAAAAATCCGGAGGATCCTACCACAGTCTTTCTACGTATAGTCACGACTTTGTCCCTCCTCCTGTTTATGTCCATGTTCAGTTTAATCACTAAAGTATACGGTGACCAGGGATCAGCGTTTTGCCTACGGTTATACCAGATGACATGATACTATCGGAATTCCCTTAATACCCTTACAACTTCAGACAGTAGAGCCATGGTGATACCTCCAGCACAGGCTTTAATCTGAGAAAATTCACGTATACCCCACGTGAGCTAACCTCGTCACGCGTGATCCCCTACTCACCCCATACCCATCATGAATCCTTCAGTCTTCCTGCGTGTTTGCATCCATGTTCAATTTAACCACTGAAGTATACAGTGAACAGTACAGGGATAGACATTTTCCACACCTGAAAGTACTCAGGCATGCCTGACAGACTTTTATTACTTGTGCCACCATTCTGTTAAAAGAAGAAAAAAAAAAAAATTATTTGAATTCTCTACAGGATGCAGAAGGGAAGACACCACTTCACCTGGCCATTGAAAATCAACACTCCGTCATCATCTCCCTCCTGCTGTCTCACCCCAGCCTCAATCTGACGGTCAAAGATCGCAGCGGGCACACTCCGTTCGCTGCTGCCATGATGACCCGCAACAACAAGGCGGCACAGGCGATATTGGACAGGGAGCCCACTGCTGCTGAGCAGGTGAAATAATAATAATAATAATAATAGTACGAGTAATGATAATATATAATAGTAATTTAAATTTGAATGAAAAATACTTTATTGTTTGTTTCGAAAGTTAATGTAACATTTCAAACTGCAAATTGTCTTCAGACCCACACAGCTGCTCCGTCTGTTATGATGATTATGATATAATCATAATGTGTGTGATACATCAGTGCTGTAGCCAAGAGCTTACTCTGCTGAACTGGATGCAACCACAGACCTAAAAAAAGATAGACCCACCGCTGCTTGCGATTGTCACTATCGCGGCCATCTTGCAAATACCAGAACTCAGAGGCTCTGTGTACAGGACGCCTCGTTTGAAATACAAAGTTCTTTAGAAAGACGTCATCAGAAATGTGACGTAAGATAAAGCGGACCAATGCTATGCGCGCTATGTAAACAGCTGATAGCGTCTGGCACTTCCAGGTACTCGCAACATGGCGCGCGGCGGCGGCGTCACACTTCCAGCACTGCAGAGGGTCTATCTGTTTTTAGGTCTGTGGATGCAACTCACATGCGTTCGTTTCTCACTTTTCTGTAGTTAGTACTGGCAAAAGGCATACCATCACGTCATTGTACGCCCAGTCATAGAAGAGACACAGGCTTTTGCTACACCATGCTCATATATCACTTCCTGGTACAAGCCACTGGTACGTGGTGAATGTTTGAGGAGCCCGTCGTCTTAGCAAGGAATACGGTGACAGTCAGGCGCACACTCTTCACGTAGCGAGTTCTTATATTGACTGTGGAAGAAGTCTCATTCACTCACAAAAAGACGCGTGAGCGCGTAGAAAAGTTACAGCTGTTTGGAGTTTATTACGGCACTTCTCTGGTGTCACACTGCACTCTCAAGCTTCGCACATATGAGCTTCTCTCATGCACACACACACACACACACACACACACACACACACACACACACACACACACACACACACACACACAACTATTATCTGTCAACACAGTACAAAAACACAAACAAAACACACAGCCCACACTCATAACAGCCACATTGCTTGATACTGCATATTTGTGATTTCATTTCTCTCTCTCATAATTTTATATTTTAAAAACAATTTGTTCTGCGCATATTTTGTGTAGGTGGACAACAGGGGGCGCAACTTCCTACACACGGCCATCCAGAAGTCAGACATCGAGAGTGTGCTTTTCCTGATCAGCGTCCATGCCAACGTGAACTCTCGCACTCAGGACTCCCATCACCTGACACCTCTCCATCTCGCCGTCATGGCAGGATCAGAAATCATCGTCAGAAACCTGGTCAGTACAGGGCCTTAAAATCTTCCACCTTTTGGCGGATTTCCTCCTCTGGCTAAAAATGTTCCTCTCTCAAAAAAAGTGTTTCCTCGTCTGAAGAACTGAAAATCGTGCCAAAACACACCACATTGCACAGAATTTAGTCGAAATGTAAACATTTTGCCCCCCCCCCCCCCCCCCCCCCCAAAAAAAAAGTGTTTCCTCACACCGAACTGCACAGATTTTAGTCTAAGTTTTTCCAATAATTGCAGGGGAGTATGCTGTCAGGACCCCCCCCCCCCCCACCTCCCCCCCCCCCACCTCCCCCCCCCCACCTCCCCCCCCCCATCCCCCACAATCCCCCGCAATCCCCCGCAGCATAATGCATCTGCTTCGCACACGTGCGCTTGTGGCTTTGCTACCTCGTCGCCAATTGCTAGACACTTTTCCTTCTTGTGGATCATGGGCTATATAAGCTCTGCAGTAGCAGCTGCATGTGAATAGGAACAGAAAGGTGCTCACCCCCCACTCTAGGTTTCGGTCGTCGTCTTTTTCTTTTTTTTTCCTCTTGAATTCCCCAGCATGAAAGTGAGTACCAGTCAAAGCATAATTTGATACAGGTCAGGTGATGGTCAGGTACTAATGCCTACCTCTTATCAAACCATACACAGCTTGAAAATACTAAATCCCACAGTCCCAAACCACATGGACCTCCATAGCATTATCTTACCATCACCCTCATCTCCATCATCATGCATAATAAAAAAAATTGTCCCAGCTTCCGGGTTCCACCCATGACCTGGGAGGAACACCACTGGAGCTGGCAAAGAGTTGGGGCAGCAAAAAAAAAGAAAAAGAATATCAAAGGACATCATTTTTGACTGATCACTTTTGAAAACTGTAATGTACAGCTGCTGGCTGGTGCAGCGGTCAACGAGAAAACTCACACTGGAGAGACAGCGTTACATCTGGCAGCTGTGAGGGACCATGCTCAGATTGTCTCCGTCCTCATTGAAAATGGTGTCGATGTTGATGCCGTAGATGAAAATCTCAACAATGGTGAGAGAGAGAGAAAGAGAGAGAGAGAGAGTTGTCTCTATGTTGAATTGGCACTGAAACATATGTAATAGGATGTGAAGTCTAGAAGTCACGCACACCTGTTTGACACTCTGTCCTTGGTACATTGAGTTGACTGCGTTTGAAAGACATCAGTAAGAACGTTCAGATGACTTTGTTTCTGTCTGTAGCAAAAAGGTAAAATTACCATTCCTTACAGACGTAAATGTTATGTAGATTTGTACTATCATCTCTGGAATAGTTACTTTGTGTTGAAAACGTCTGTGCTTAACAGGACAAGACACAATCAGGACAGGTGACATTTATTGATCGATTGTCTTAAAGAGTGTGTGTGTGTGGGGGGGGGGGGGGGGGGGCGGAGTTAGAATTTATTCTTAATCTTAATTTTCGAATGTTTGAATTTTTAAAAACAAAATGCTTTTGTGCAGCTCTTCATGTCGCTGTGCAACATGGAAACCTTGCAACTGTGAAAACGCTCCTTACAGAGTGCCGAATAAACGCTGAAGCAACCAACACCAAGTAAGTTTATGACTATGAGGATTTACCTCGGACAGTCTGTTAAAGGTCATCTCGTGTCTATCGTACATCAAGTAAAAAGCACAAGCCTTAATTGTGTGTTTGGTCCAAAGCGCTGTGAGCTGAACCCAACACGCACACTCAGGTGAATCACACGCATTTTCTCACACACTGGACAGGAACACATTACAATCATGGGGTGCGAAGGGTCAGCTCAGCTATTTAAGTTTCATTAACTTAGAATTACTTTTATTTTCAAATTTCATGGGCTGAACATTTCCAAAGCAGAGGGGGAGGAAGCCGGTGTACCCGTAGAGAACCCTGGACGATCGGCCCAAATGAACAGTGCCACGTACAAGAAGGAAATATTCTTTGCTCCGAGTGGGACTCGAACCTGACCTCTCTCAGGGATGATGGGGGTGGGGGTCTTTCTTCTGTATTACGCAGAACTGCAATTGTGTGATTCTCGTCTTCAGGGGACAAAACCCCCTCCATATTCTTGGCCAGTATGGCAAGGACAACGCGGCCGCCATGTTTGAACTGTTTCGGGAAACCATGCCCGAGTACCCTATCGACCGACCCGATGCTGAAGGCAACTCAGGTATGGAATGTTTCCAGCATATTTTGTCTGTCTTGAATTTGTTAGAGAGACAACAGGAAAAAGTGCAAGAAAGTTTGAGACAGCAAGACTTCAGAGAAGACAATTGTTTTTAGACACTTGTGAGTGCAGCTGTATGTTTGAAATAGTCTGTCTTAATGATCAGGAGAGTTCTGAATGCTGTGTGCAGTGTTCCTCATTACGCACATGTGCATCGTTTACGCAGAAATTTCAGAGTCTGACACAAGAGATTTTTTTGGTTGTGCGCCGTTGTTCACAATTTGAAAACCAAAAGTAAAGATGATGATCACAGGAATTGGCGGCGACAGAAAACTACCTGCCCTGGTCCTCGGCTTTCCGATTCATGAATCATAAAATAATAATAATAATAACACATAGCTTTTATAGAGCGCCGTTCTCCAACTTCAAGGACTCGCTGCGCGTTAAAGCACACACACACACACACACACACGCTATTTACATCCCCTCAGCATACATACAATTGCAACGAACTCATGATGCACACAGACAGACTTAACAGAGGTTTAGCTATCGAAGGCTTGGCGGAAGAGGTAGGTCTTCAGATGCGATTTAAACAGAGGCAGTGAGGTCTGAAGGCGGAGTTCAATTGGCAAGGAGTCCCAGACAGTCGGGGCTAAAAAGCTGAAAGAGCGCTCTCCGGCAGTTTTCATGTTACGCTTCGAAATTTTGAGAAGTTTTTCACTAGCGGAACGTGTGTAGTCTTCAACGATCTTGTGAAAACATTTGGTATGGTCAGTACCTTGGGCAGCAGCCGAGAGCTTCGAAAGCGGCAGTTTTCCTTCTCAGCGGTGTTACGAACATAGAGACATAGAGACTTTAAATACCAGATTCTTCTGAACTAAAACTGTACTCGTAATATGTACACGTACATATTGACAGTGTGTACTCTCCACTTAAAAATAATAATAATAATAATAAATTGTTCTTGTATGGCGCAGAAAGTCTGCCCAAGAGCCGGAGCACTCAGTGCGCGCTACACACACACACACACACACACACACACACACACACACAGACCGACGGACACACACACACACACACACACACACACACACACACACACACACACACACACACACACACACACACACAAACGGCGGACGTGGGATACAGGGGAGGATACAGTAAAAAATTTAGTTGAAAGCTTGCCGAAACAGATAGGTTTTAAGGTGTGCCTTGAACTGTGACAGAGTAGGGAGATTCCTAAGTGAGACGGGCAGGGAGTTCCAGATTTGGGGAGCAGAGTAACTGAAGGAACGTTGGCCATAAGTTTTCAGACTGACATGGGGTATTTTTAATAGTTTCTCAGAAGATGAGCGAAGGCAATTTAAAAAAAGAACCAACTCATTCAAGACGGGCCGATTTTTCCTCAGCCATCCCCTGTAGATGGGTTTGTGAGGTTCACAACAACAAAAAAAACATTAAAAAACTAACAAAACAAGATACAGACTTGAAATTTTACTAACGTACATTTACACAGCTATTGCTGAAATTTCAACTTTCAAACTTAAATATCTTTGTTGTTAGTCATGTTGTAAAAGGAAATCACGATCTGCATATATATGCGGCTGTTCGTCTCAAACTGATGTGCACTGTAGGGCCGCATATGCGGCCGTTTGTCTGGAAAGAGTTAAGATAATAAGAATGACAGTGAAAGGTAATGGGTAACCGAGTTCTAGTGAGATTTTTGCTGTGTACATGTTGACAGTGTTACTGCTGGCATACACAAACGGCAATGGTGGATTGTGTCGAGCGATGGTGAGGGCGGGAGCGTGTCTCGGGACAGTCAACAAACAGGGACTCAGCATCTTCAATGCTCCGGTGGCTACCAGGCAGCTGCTCTTTAAACTCCTAGGTGAGCACAGCGAGAGAGAGAAATTGAAATTGAAATAGCTTCATTTGAAAACGGTGGAATTTTGGTCTTGCGACCAGTTTTCAAACTTGCCGTTTTTGAAAAACAAACAAACTAAAAAAGCAAACAATTGAACATACTTGAAACTGGAGCTGAAACTTCATGCACGCACACACATACTCTATACTCTTACCGCATGCATGAACTAGTATGTGTAGAGAGAGAGAGAGAGAGAGATGTGTGGGGTGGGTGGGTGGGGGGGGGGGGTATGGAAGTAATTATATCATGATAACAGTTTCACTAAATACGAAAGCTTTGAATGAGCTCACCATCTCAGTAACTGTGTTACATTTTAAATTTTTACTTGTGACATTTTGTGCAGATATGTTGTCCAAGGAACCACCGTGGAGCGAAGGAGAGACATGTTTAGAATGCAGTACCAAGTTTTCCATTAAAACCCGCAAACACCACTGGTGAGTACCTGGTATATATATATATACGATAAATGTGTTGATGAGCATATGATCAAAGTACATGTATTGAAATTGCTTGGCAGTATGTCTTGGTAAGTCCCTTCTTTTTCTAAATGGTTAACTTGTGACTGAACTTATATTTGTAAATTAACCCTGTTCTGGCTGAATTAATTTGTCTTATGCTGAAAAAGCCGTATTCCGTTCTCAGCATCACCAGGGTTAATAACCAGTCTCTTTACTTCCGTCTTGCTTTTCTGCCTTCAGCCGACACTGTGGTCGACTGCTGTGTTCCAAATGCTCCGGAAAAGACATGCCTATCGTCAAGTTTGGACTGGCAAAGCCGGTGCGTGTGTGCGACGTATGTTTCGATGTACTCTCCGTGGGAGGCCAGTTTTGATGGGATAACAACAGTGCACAAAGTGTGAAAACCCTGTTGCCTCATTGGTGCCTATAACTATTTGGACATGTACACAAGACACTTAACTCATTGCTGACCTTGACCACACGCCGTGCAGTTCCCCTGTGACCCAGACACTGTGTGCACGCACAACCCTTGCCGACCGAGTGATTTTAGCAAGTTTTTGATTTTTTGGAAAGAGGTCTTCCTCAGATGTTTCCTAATCGTGTTTGATATGGTTTGAAAGATAATTATAAGCACTTTTATAGAAAAATATTTTTGGTTGGAAAAATCGGGCATTGCGGCTACAGTGAGAGCAGAGGTAACGTGGGTTGTGGGTGCTTGGTAGCAGCGTCCTTATGCGTCGGCGCCCCGGGGCCTAGGTATGTGGTTGGCAGTGGTATGCAAGGGCTCTGCACAGACGCTGGATTCACGGCCGTGAAAATATTTAATGAAGACAAAACTGTTATCTGTTTGCAATCTCTCCGTCTTCAGAGGATTGAGCGGGTTTGTCATCAGTTTTTGTTGTGGTCAGTAGTTCGGTGCTGGTCTGGTATCAGTGAGGAAAGAGCTTGCAGGTGAGCTGTTTCTAATCAGCTGCTTGCAATTTTCAGACTTTGCTTTTTTAAAACCTTGATCTGCTGTGCTGATGGAGAACATCAGACGCTAAGCCTTCCAGGAACATTTTGTCTGTTGGACTAGCCAACCTGCAATGGTATAGTACAGTATGGTAGACCTCCTCGGCACACACATCCATCTCTTTTGAAATGCTCATTGCGCCACAGAGCTGAAGGACGAAGGAGTGAAAGCCTGCTGCTGAGTGCTACTTTATGTGCAAACCTCCACCTTCTATTCACTCGGGTGCATGCGACAGTATTTCTGATTTCCGCGCCAGTGGTGCGGACACGAACTGATGATAAGGCGTTGCCATGGACAGGTGAACAAATGGATCGTTGTGATATTTAAGACAGTTTTATTGTGTGTGTTTTCTCTGAATCTGTTTTCACCGAGAGCTGATTTGCTTTCAGTGTTTTGTGAAGTGTGGTGCATGCATGGTGCGGCAAAGGAAGATGTGCAATGCTTAACACACAGAGCTCGGCCGTTTCGCCGCCACACTCACATTATTGTGAAATTAGGCCCTCACCACTGTGTCACATTTCATGAATCCTGCAGCTGCCGTCATAGTCAAAAAAAAGTACAGTATCAAGAAGTTCAAGTGGCAGAAAAGCCCATAGTGTATTGTATCAAGCCCTTTAGATTTGAGAAACCAAAGCTGCTGTCTGCGTCAGGCAGTTTGAAACGATGATGACCCCAGGCTTGACGCAAACAGTGAAAGTGTTAAGACATTGATGATCTTGATGCTCTGGCAAGTGATTTTGAGAGATCAGTTCGTCATCAGCTTATCGGTATTGTATTTTCCCCTAAGATGTATGGTGTGGTATGGTAGACTTCTCCTCGGCGCACATATCTATCTCTGCTGAAATGCCCACGGCGCCGCAGGGCCGGAGGACGAAGCAGTGAAAGTCTGCTGCTGCTGAGCGCTACTTTATGTGCAAACCTTCACCCTGCTATTCACTCTGGTGCGTGTGACAGAATTTCTGTTTACCACGACACCGGCCACAGTCTGCTCTTTTTTGAAAGATGAACGTGGGATTTTTAGCACACTTGTATGTTCTGTGCCAAGCATGACTGGAAAGTACTCGCGTGCATGCATGTCTTGTTGTATATGAACAAACGTACCTGTCTCTGTGAGCAAGATCAGATGTGTATACACTTCAAAGCAGTGCTCTCTGCTAGCTTGTATGGTCAGGTTCATAATTATACTCATATTTCTTCTTGTGTGTTTTTTGGTCATTCTGTATTGTTACAGTGTTGCATATATGAGAAACACTGCCAGAACGCAAAAGGCATTCATTTACTGGTCAAAGATCTTTGGATAGTGGGTTGACTTGCAATGCTGTTATGTTTTACCATTGGAGGCTTCACTGTTGCTTTAAATCATTTTCAATTTCATTCAGCGCATTTTTTTTTTTTTTTTGAAATGCGGAGTCATACACACGAAAGCGCCTTTTCAAACTTAAAACACAGACACACAATATCATTTTTCGTGTAATTCAGGCTACTGTCCATGGTTAAAGCACATTGTCACAGTGCAGCACCATCTATTTTGAATTTAAAATGCGAAAATACCACATTAACTAAGCCAGCTATCGTTTTAGATCAGTTTCGCTCATGGGTATGCCTGTACATGCAAAATACTCTATCTTGATGATGACGGGGGTGGGTGGGTGTTTGGGAGTTTAAATTCTGTTTCCACCACATAAGAGTGATATCAAAGACGGGGCAGTGAGAAAAAGGCCAGCACAAATATTTGGCCCCAACCGGGATTCACACTCATGACCCGAGCATTGAAAGTCCAACGCTCTACCATTCGGCCACCACGGCTCCCCCTTAATGATGACAGTGCGGTACAGTGTTCTTTACACGTTGCGTGAGCAGTCGAATATTCACATTCTCCATGGGAGCCTGGATAGCCGAATGGTAGAGCGTTAGACTCTCAGTGCTCGGGTTGTGAGTTCGAATCCCGGCTGGGGCCAAATATTTGTGCTGGCCTTTTTGTCGTTGCCCCGTCTTTGATATCACCCTTACGTGATGGAAAGGGACGTTAAACTCCCAAATACCCACCCATCACCCTCACATTCTCCAGCTGTTGTTACACTACTGGAGCGGTCAGTGTGGTCGCCGCCCCATCGAGTATGCTTCTGCTGGCTCAGTTCCAGCATGACAGACGCTGTCACTGTCCAGGCGTCCAAGTGGCATGATGATAGATGCCACGAACACAACTAAGAACGATTTGTGAGCATAAAGATAGTAATAATAATAGTAATAATAATAACAATAAATTGCTTTTATATGGCGCAGTATCCCAGCAGACGCTGGCTCAGAGCGCTCTACAATTACAATTACTCACACACACGGAGAAAGACACACACACACACACACACACACACACACACACACACACACACACATCACTTTCATAACATACAGCTTGGATATTGATAAAATGAGCTGGTGGGGGGGGGGGGGGGAAGGGGATGAGTATTTACAGATGGATAGAGTTGCGCAAGCAACAAAGACCATTTCACAGCCAATTAACTAAGAGTCTTACTACAAGGGAGAGAAGGCTGACTGGAAGAAGTACAGTAGTAGCATGAACCACTCGAAAGGAAAGTTACAGGAACTGAAGAGAAACTTCTGACCAGCAGCTCTGGACGTCGGGACAAATCAGTATCACATACCACAGCTGTAAATGGGGCTTATCCCACTCTCTTTACCTCGACAGCAGTGACGGCTGTCCAGCAACACATTCGCCAAAGTCGTATGCTGCGCAGCCCTTTGTATTCAGCTGCTTAATTCTGTGTCTGTGTTGTGTAATATTGGAATATGAAGCAGGCTTCCATTAAGCTCTCACTGTGTCAGCATTGTATTCTAAAGTTGTGATAATTATAAGCACTTGATGGTCAGTAGAATTAGTACGTGTATTTATGCAAATTTCTTGCCAGTGGCATCGTGTTTTAGTTTCACCATTGGGGATCAGTGATCCTTTTTGTTTGTTTGCTTGTTTTTTTGAGAGGCCAAATGATACAAATTTTTATGTTTAATTTATTTTCTCGTTTATTTAGACATGTATATATATATATATAAATTTGTTTATGAATTTCAAATAAATGGGCCAAAGCAGCAGTTGTGCAGATACTGACCTACCTAACATTTATTTACCAATTTATCTTTTTACTTACTGCTGGCTAAAACCGTCGATTATTTCTCAAATTTTCCTGTCATTTTTGTTAGCGAGATAGAGGTTCTAATTGTTTATTTGTGCATTGCAACACAGCTGGTGACCTAGACATTCACTGTGCATGTAATACAAATCTGTATATATATATGTGATGGCACTGGTTAAGGATATGAAGAAGAGCATTCTACAGCTTCTGATAAATTTGCCAAATGACGTTCTTTGTGCAGTCCTGTTCCTTTTATGTTGGGGAGTTCATTTGGAATGGAACTACTGCTGGTTCTGTTGTAAGTGGAGACCATGTAACTAGCTAGTGTAGAAGATCTCTGAGAATCTCAAGAGATTAACTCTTGATGATGACGATGATGATGATGATGGAGACTTGATATAGCGCACAGCTGCACCCTAACTGAGTGCTCACGGCGCTTAGGGAGAGGTTTTGAAAGGAAAGATAGTGAAAAAAAAGAAGAAAAAAAAAAGAAAAAGAAAAGAAAGCAGACTGTTGAGGTGCTTCATTTAACATGTTATTTATTGCTTTACTTGAGGAGGGGTAGATGGGGTATACGTCTGGGCCCGCATGTAAAACTCAAGGTTAATTTAACCCATGGCTACGGGCCTAACCCATACTAGGACAAAAGAAACCCCAAAACAAAGTTAAATTTTAAAAAAAGGAAGCGAAGAAAGGTAGAAAAAAAACCCTTCTCTAACGGCTTAGGCACCATGGTGGAATGGACCCGCTTCCTGGTTAAACAAATAAAAAACCAACAGAAATTTTAACCCTAGAACTAGTTTAGTTCGAGGTTAGACTTTAACCCCAGGGCTAAAATCCCTAACCTTGACTTTTGCGGGCCCTGTACCATGCGTGCGGGTGTGCATACATGTTACATGTGTGTGTGTGTGCGCGTGCGCATACATGTTACATGTGTATGTGTGTGTGTGGGGGGGGGGGGGGGGATTGAGGGACAGGTCGAGAAGCATAAGCATGAACACTTTATGTACTACATTTGGCTGTAATTTTATGAGAATAAACGTGTGTGTGTGTGTGTGGTATGTAAATATTTCCCCACCTCTGCAACACACATTTCCTTTTTCCAATCCCAATAGAAGGTAGTTTATGTGATATATAGTACATTAAGAGAGGACTGTTGTAGAGGTATTTTGAATGCTTGTCAGAAATGCTCAAAAAACAGTATTGATGCTTGCAGCTATGTTTGACAAATGACTGTTTGAGGAAAGATTACGGACATTTCTAGCGACAGTAATGTAGGCAATGTTCTATATCAACTTTACTGTCCATGTATTCCTAGTCTGAGATTATTATTATTGAATTTTTTTTTCTTGTTCCGGAGCTTGCTATTTTCTGTTAATTTTTTTTTCCCCTCACAGTGTAGTCTGTTTCTACCGTCTTGTGTAATCTTGATGTAACATGGATAGTTGTTGCACATGCAGTACCAAAATACCACTTGTTGTTTTCTAAGGCTGTTTGATTTGTTCAAATGTCTGCTTGATGTATTCCTGTTATTTGTATTCTGAATGCAGTTTACAAACTGCTATACATTCTGTTTAAAAGAAACTTCGTCAGAAAGGTACATTTTTTATTGTACTGTGTGTGTGTTTGTGTGTGTGTGTTTGTGTGTGTGTGTGTGAGAGAGAGAGAGAGAGAGATACTTATCACAGTCTGTACAAGACACTGCTCACTAAAAAGCCCTGAACACTCCATTAAAACAACTATAATCAATTTGTATCCTCCAAAATATTTCCGATGCGAACAACTCGAGATGTGCAGACCATCTTCGAAATGTGCACACGCTCACATGTTTATAGGCAAACAAATTTGCATAGTTGGGAATTTGTAAGATATACATGGATTCAGTTTTGTTAACTCTTTCATCACTAAATTTCTAAATGAACAGCACTTGCCAGCGGCAAGTTTTTTTTTCAACTGTGAGAACTACTGGGCAACGGGTCCCTTTCAATTCTTATATATATATCAGAACGTTTTCAAGATTTTTCTTCGATCGAGGGGTAAAGGTTAGGCTGTTGCGGATCCCCGACAGTGGTTAGATATGCCTGTCCAAACACTACACCCCATGAAATACAGTCCTGACAATGTGACATGACCCTAAAGTCAACAACAACAAAACCGCCTGTGGTGGCCGAACAGCTTGTCGACAGAAGTTGCCTATGGCGGCGACAGAGTTAATTTAGCGGCCCGATTCACTACTATTGAAATAGTAAAGTTAAAAGGGCTGGCCTCGAATTGTGTAAAATCCCTTTTCCTCTGGCAGTCTCCCTTCGCCTTCCAACAATCGAAAATGCAACGGTGACGGACAAAAGGGACACAGGTACATATAAAACATGTTTATTTTTCACAGTAAATGCATGTAATTTAACATCAGAAGTACATAATAATTTCACCAAGACGTAATTTTTATCTCTAACAACACACATCTGCTGTGGCACATCCATGTTCACTGGCTGATGTACGGTATTCTTAAATTTGAAAGTGCACATTTTGCTCACAGCAAAAGGACAAGAAAATTGTCACTTCAAGAGTAACACAACAGAAATAATTTGTTCCCTATAACAGCTCAAAGCATTTGACTTTGCACAAATTTGTTTCCCCGATCATAAACTGTGTCAAGAGTATTAGCAGGGGACGATGAACAAGAGTGAAGAAAAGATGCAAATACCACAAAACCATCTCTACGAAACTTCATAGGTAGGAAACACAACATTCTCTGCGAGCATTTCTTCAGCATTTTTCTTTGCTTTTCTGTGAAGTGAAACGGATAATCCTGCAGACATTACTAGAATATGAATGGCAACCACCCACAATAGATTTTCAAAGAAGAAGAAGGGGGAAAAAAAAGAAGGAAATCTGGAACACCCTTATCTTTTTTCACACCCCTGGTGAGCATGTGAAATTAAGTACATGTACTTTCATCACAAAAGAACACGCAGAAGTCAACAGCATGTCTGCCAAATTTGTTGCACAAGCTTCACATTCACAGTGATTTCAGAAAAAGGCATTATTTCTGTGTTTATTTCACGCACAAAATGGCCATTTGCTGCAAAGACATACTTTACACATGAAATCACTTTGGTACATGTTATCACTACACTGTATTTCATCCAAAAGTTTTATGCAAACCAACCTCAGACAATACAAATCTATGACCGACGCCATGCCAAAAAAGCATGGGACAAAATATAAATGGACAGGCCAACACCACATCCAACCTAAGCTGCGCTAGCGAAGCAATGCCCCCTTAGAAATCGCCCCGTGACAGAAACGGCGAATGCATGAAGAAGTGCTACAGATGAATTAAGCTACCGCAAATGATTTTCATAAATTATACCGCGTAACAACTGAAGAGAAAAAAATGGTATCATGTCAAGAAAAGCACCTTTAAAAACCTACATTTAAATGAAATGATCAAGTACACATCTGGGATGAAAAATACTGCTGTTAGAGGTGGTTCCTTGAATACAGTTTGTCTTTCAAAAAGACAAGCCTGTAAATACAAAATGAAGGGGCACCACATAGGTACAAATCAAATGAACATGTGTTTTGAATGTTTGCACGCATCTGTACATACATGCACAAACACACATTTCGGTGTCTCTGCTGGTGAAAAAAGAAAAAGAAAAAAAGCGGCACATACATATTTTTCACTTACCGGGTACTCAGAGATTCAGCATGAAATTTCCTCTATTACCCACATGCTATGCACCAAAACTTTTTACCTTGCATTAAGATGACTGAAAGTAACAGGCAGGGAAGAGTGTCCCAAGTAAGAACATGAACCAAACTGTGGTCATTTTACATTTGAAGGTGCAGGAATAGGGTGGTGAGGGAAGGATGAAGTGAGACCACAAAAACATGAAAAACTTGAACACAAGGTTAAGTGTACATGTCCATACAGTGACAGCTCTGGCGTAGCATGCGACATAAACTCAAAGGTGGCAAAGAAACAGATAAAATGAAGGCAACGACAGTGGAAATGTTTATCTGCCTTTTTCTGGTGCCAGTCACATGGCACTTCCGTCTGCTTAGCACATTCCAGGAAAGCTGCACACAGTGGCGGACCAAATGAGTCGAGCCTGCCGCACATCACAGACTTAGTAATTGTAAAGTCTCAACCCCCATCATAGGCTGTGTCTTACATGTGGCTTCACTTCATCAAGCCAACTCTCAATCTGTTGGCAATACAGTTTAGACTCAGAGGGAGATATTCCCGACGAATATTTCCCCAATCCCCGACCCAGCAGTATGGGTGGTGAGTGCTCTTTCCATTTCCCGGACAGGTAGTTTACGTGTTCCCTGCCTTCCCCCTGCTGGATAATGTACTCAGAAAGGCTCGTCAAGGAAAAACTGTGGCTGGTGCTCACAGTCATAAGGCCCAAGTGCCCAGCACAACCGTAGTTTACAGATCATCTTGAATTATCAGATCACAACGTTACACTTCCTCTCCCTCTCAGCTGGAACGACCTACTCCAGCCGTTCAGCAGCAATCCTCACAGCAAACACCAGAGTGTTAGATCCTCACACTTGGTTGCTGTGCGGCAATCTGTGTAATCAGTATTTGCCTCCGCAGACAATAACTATAAACAAAACTCTGCAGTGACATCGGAAACAGCCTTCTTCATTCTTTCCGTTTCTTTGCCGCCTTTGACACCTGCTGCTCCGCAGTTGCTGCACAATTATGATAGACAAGCACCTGTAACTTTTTATCTGCGCTGCCAAAGAAAGCAATGAAGGACTGAACTGATCATGAAATAAAAAAAAAATACTACACATAACACACTCGACATCTTTGGTGCAGGTCGATGGACAATTCAATGGCGTCCCATGAAATGAACTTTTGGAGAGATAAATAGTATTTGATAAACAATAAGAAGGAAAAAAGCCTGTTCTTAACAGGTGAAACTTGACAGACTTCAAAAACAGCAAGATTTTCAGTTACGCTACCATGCAGTGTCTCATATTAAATCAACAACAACAACAAATTTCACTGGAAAAAAGCCTAAACAATTCAAAGCACCTTCTTCCCCATCTCTTCTTTATTAATAATTAGACTGGATATAAATATGCCAAAGATGAGGACAATAAACTAACTGGAACTATGAGGGTAAGTGGAGACTGAAATTAGTGAAAATGAAATACACAGTCAAACATCCAGCCGCCACTGTAAAACTCATGACATCAGACAACTTTCCATTCTTCTGTACTTGTGTCCATGAACATGCAGAAATAATTCACACACACACACACACACACACACACACACACACACACACACACACACTCTCTCTCTTTCTTTCTGGTAGAAGTGATTGTTTTATGACCAGATATGCACAGACAGAGAAAATGTATATATATATTTATATATCACCTATTACAAAAGCTCACAGAACAAAAATAACATATCTCCAGTAAAAGATGTATCCAGAAAATAAGAGGATGGATGGAATTGAAAAAGACACAATTCATCATAAATAATAAATGACACGCTTAGTTAAATGTTTTGAAGTCAACACACCAACAGTGGGCACAACAACTGAAAATGAAAGTGCTTTGCTGACACAAGGTCACACAGTTCAAACCATATCAATTTATGTATGATACTCCCTCTCTCTCTCTCTCTCTCACACACACACACAAACATACACTCTCTCTCTCTCTCTCTGTGACAACATTTAATTATCTCACAAATTTTAACCAGAACTTCATGCCAGTGACAGTATGCTGTCATACTGTCAAATAATAAGCTCCGCAAATCTCAAAAATGTTTTGTGTGTGTGTGTGTGTGTGTGACACTGTGTGTGTGTGTGTGTGTGTGTGTGTGTGGTGTGTGTGTGTGTGTGTGTGTGTGTGTGTGTGTGTGTGTGTGTGTGTAAAGTTCTCTTCAGCATTCAGTGCTAAACTTCACAAAAGCAATTTAAAAAACACTTGGAAACATACCGTAACCTGGTCACTTACATCCAGATAGAACTGTGAATGCACAGCCTTTTTTTCCTCCCCTCTCAGACTCACACACAAAGAAGAAGAATGCATGGCTGTTGTTCCCTACGCCCCCCCCCCCCCCCCACACACACAACACTTTTAATGACTCGTGCACTAATTCTCTGTAAGCTACAAGTAAAAAAAATAGCCTTGATATTGTACCCATATACCTAGTTTCTCTCTTGCACATTCAGCTAAGCATTTCAATGTGAATCATTCCCTGAGGCTGAGTAACTCGCGGATGAGCAGTGGGTGGAAGGGGGTGGTAGAGGGGTCCCTATGATCAAAGGGTCTTACAAGGGTTTTAAACTTTAATGAACATGCACGTACCTCGGGAGCAAATTAAGACTCTGATAATGTTCATTAACACAGCTTGTCAAGACATTATCTATGGGACTGATAATTAGGTTAATGTGCACGTGCACACACACACACCACCACCACCAGCAGCTTCAGAAGTCTAGCTCTACATATATATCAGAACCAATTCCCTACAAATGCTTTGAAGAAAAACATCCTTTGTCTCTAAAATTAGGACATCAAACCTTAATTTTGGTACAAAATACAATTTTGACTTGGTAGTTCTTGGGGGGGGGGGGGGGGGGGATGGGGGGACCAACTGGCAATACGGGGATCCTTTTGGCAAATAATCACACACACACACACACACAGAGTGACACACACACACACACACAGTGACACACACACACACACAACCTATTCATAAAATCTCAGCCAATAAATTTCAGGCCATTCCTAAAATTCGGATTGCTAAAATAGATCAGCACAGACTTTTCTCCCCTCGCTTACTGTCTCCGCTCAGACACAGGCCTGTGTGGTGTGTACCTGTGTACTAAGAGAGCTTGAGTGGCTTACATACAATTCATTCTGATTCTGTTGGTTGAACGCTGCCAGAAAAGTGTGGGATTCCCACCGCAAACCAAGAATTTTCAACAGAAAACTTACAGGCATCCTCAAAACTTCAGATATATTAAATTTAAAATGAGCACTACCAGGCAGTGTGTCGTGTAGTTTCTGGCCTCAGTATTCTTAGACTTCTAAGACTTTGCAAATGATTTTTATGTTCTCGAAGTGCCACCAAGCATTTGCTTAAACTCTTGAAGTCGACTCCTGCCACACTTTGCCATTTTTCATGTGGAACTGTACAATTTCTGCTATTCACAACAATCGGCTTCCACGCACACAGTCTTTCACGCCACCATTACAAACAAAGCACTGTTACGATAATAATCATGATGATGAAAATCACAGGCAAAAAAATTACACTCAAAACTCCTCGCCATGTTCCTCTTCAAACTAATCAGACCACAATCCGAGTAAAAGAAAGCGAGAGACACACGTTCACACCAGTCTATGAATCCGTGATTACCGGTTCACTGTGAACATACTCTATCGTACATGTAGTACCAACCACAAGAACATAAACCGACTTAGAGAAGTTTAAGCGATCACACAGATAATCTACACACAGGTCTCCCCCCCACAACTGAGTCAAAGGCAAAGATCAGAGAAGGAACGCAGTCTGGTATGGGCCATGCTAATCTACGCAAGCAGAACAAAGACAAACTCTGTTGGATTCCCGCAAGAGGTGCGGCCCGTGCTGCCACATTTCCTCGGTTGTTCAGTGCCACATCACTGAGCATTAGCCGTGCATTCGACAACTCACTCCGGCTTGTGTTTGTGCCCTTAGATGTACGTCAAAAGTCGGCAGTAATATAGATCCATGAAATCTGATGAACTAGAGCAGTGACTGATCCACTCTACAGCTTCCACCTCAAAGGTGCAGGCAGTACACAGCATAGTCATCACAAAAAGCCATGAACCACTTGCAAAAAATGCTAATACCCTGATATCTATGCAATGATGATGCAAAAGCATGTTTCAAATCCATGCCTGATCATTCTTATGGACGAACAAGTGAGCGGTATTCATTGTGCGTAAGCCTTGAACTTATGACGTAAATGTGCATCTCCATTTTCATATGTCAGTTTGTTCTATATGCTGGTTACGTCTGTTTTCTTGAGCGCTTTGTTAGAACTGCTGTGTTGTTGACAGGTTATAGCGCTTTCCAAAAATCATTACATGAATTATCACCATCATTATCACCAAAAGCCGAATATTCACTCTATTTGGCATTTTCTTCCAGGGGGGTTGATTTTAACTGAATTGTGGGCTTTTAAAAAAAAAGTTATTCAAGCTGGGCCATTGGCATCCTTGAAGTGCACAAGCAAGATTTTCTGCTTTTACAGCATAATCTGACTCCTCATCAACACAACTTTTATGTGGATAATTGATCGTAACAAGTTGATGAACTATGACATTTGTGATTTTACAAGTGGAATTCAAAGTGGTCCAGAACTTTCTGTGATGGGATTACATGCAAATCATCAGCTTTTCGCAGGAAGCCTTTATCTTTACGGAAAAACAAAAACAAAACAAAAAATTGGGAATTTTCTAAAAATTTCAAACCCAAGCAGTCAACAGTTTGATATTCAACCCTCGTCTTGCTGAATTGTCTCATTCTGAAAACGTCAAAGAGGTAGCCCGGAATAATCAGGGCTCAGCTACCAGGGTTAAGAAACTATCTACTTAATGCACTGGTCCAAAGTAGCCACACCGGTGATGAGGCATATATAGTATTTGTATCTGCTGTCAGTAACAATCAGCTGAACACGTACATGTATGTCACTGCCAGCATGACACTTTTCCCACGGTGGAGCTTATACTAATTACAGTTAGAACTTTGCATCTGATATATCCTCCTGACCAAGCTGTCCTCATGCTGAGCACAGTCACTCGTTGACTTTCACTTTTACTTTTTAGTCCTACTGCTGAAGCTGGCAAAAACCCTTTTACTGTAGATATATATGGATCCCGCACTTGCGTGTCCTAGGCATCAAATTTTCCCAAACCGACAAAAAGCACAAAAACTGTCAACTACTGTGTGCACTTGGGAGTCGAAGCACGGCCAACATTCATTTCTCTCTCTCCTAAATCCCTGATTTGTTCTTTCCATAAAAACTGGCATCAACATGAAACACAACACAGCAATAGATTTCATCACACTGAGGCCTCGTAGGTAGTCGTCGTGTCATACACACTTTTACTACTTTCCTTGCGCATGCGTCTGAGTCGACTATTCTGCGTCATCTCACGTTCTCTCACTTCTGCCGCCTCTGTCATTTGCAGGGCGTGCAGAAAGGTCAAAGGGCGACTGGCACCCTCCGGGCCGTCTGGCCTGTCACTGGCGCGTGGGGACTGCAAAGGACCCCTGTTTGTTCCCGATGAGCCCCTGTGATTGCTGGCAGAAGCTACGCGCGATGTCGAAGGCCCAGCTACCCCAGCTCCTACCGCTGAATGATATGATGACACGCTGGTCTCCCGCGAACGGTTCAAGGCTTCCTCAGAGTTTGCCAGGCCTTCCCTTGAGCGGCTTAGCAGCTCGCGAGATCGTGATATATTGTCCCGGGACCGGCTCAGGCTCTCCCGAGAGCGACTACGCGCCGGGTAGAACGTCCGAGAGCGGTCTCTGACGGCGGTGGCTGGAGACGGGGACACGGGGCTGTACTGGACACCTTCCTGTGACAAACTCATCCCTGACCTCAAGCTCCCAGTCGAGTACGGCCCTGGGGAGGCAGTCGCATATGGAGACGTCACCCTGATGGGTTGCGGAATCGGCCTCTCACTGGCTTGAGGAACGTGGCCAATCGTTCCAGTGTCCCCTCTACCTGCTGGGTGGTGGATCTGCCGGGAGCGTGGCGTAAAGCGGTCACCACTTGGACTGGTGGGCAGGCTGCTGCCGGCGACTGGTGAACGGGGGCTCAGGTCTTCCCCGTTGCCAACAGGAGCGCGCCGAGCGTGATGCCTCTGCGGGGACGCCGACGCTGCCCGCTGGTACACCGCAGGAGGAGGTCCAGGGGCACTCCCTTGGTGGTTCTCCACACCCCGCAGGCTATGACTGCTCCCACCTCGTTTGCGGGAAGCGTACAAAGTAGCACCAACAGCGGTGGTGGAGTTGCTGGTGGTGACAGCATGCGACTGCGAGCCAGAGGACATGTCGTACAGGTTGTTCTGTGATCCCAGATGGCGCCGCGCCGGTGGTGATGGTGGATCAACATCCAACGACTGGCTGCCTTTCTCAAAATAGTCGTCCCTAGGCATCGGTGACATCTGGAGAGCAGACACAAAGGATGATTATAAACACCAGTGAAGTTCTGATATCCGGCTATTACATTTGAACATAGAAACTACCATGCAATGTCCCCTCTTCCCCTCTGTTTAATCCTCCAGCTGGCCATGAAAGAGTTGGCGGAGGTGTAAGTAGTGCTGTGATCCGATGAACCGTCAGAACATTGACATCAGTTACCATACATGCACATGGTTTTCAACGCAGCAGTCCGGTGGTGGAGCTGACAATCATTTACATCCCAGTCCAACGTTACACTGTAGCATGATTTAGCCCTCTCTACACTAACACTACCACTATATGTCTGGCACCATCTTCCTGGATCCCACACTGACACTGCACAATGTGGGCCACATGAGTTGATATTTAGGGAAAGTGTGGCTTAGATGGTGTACTTTACTCTGACACAGAGGTGCCAACCCCGGAAAGTGTCTGTCACTAGTGTCAGTACACCAGACCTGCCTACCCACCAAACATGACATGAGTAGTGCCAAAAACCAAACGAGTAGTTTCCTGGCCAAATGAGTAGTCCTAACGTATCCCAACCGAAATGTGCCAGCTTGTTGCTTAAGCTACAAATCAACTATTCTATTCTTTGGCTTGTTTGATTCGACTGGTTACAGTGTACTACCGCAGTATCTCAGTATGTTTTTTTTCTTTTTTTTAAAGCCAAATTTCTTTCTACCAGGTATTTATACATCGTTAAACTTTGAATGAGGCTCGTTCAAAAAGCTGGATTGGCGCGAGCAAAAGTTCAGATCGGATTTGACGAAACGCTAACCCCTAAACTACACGTGTAGATTTAGGAAAAAAATTGTGTAGTGGGGCAATTAAATGCATAGTTGCATAGTAAGCCCAAAATTACTTAGTTTTCTATGGTCAATGCGTAGTGTAGGCAGGTCTGGTACACACACACATCGAAAAATGAAAACGCAAAGCAATTCCAGCTTAGAGAAAATCGTGAAGTTTCAGAGCTGACTACAGGCAGAATTGCCCGTTTGTAAACGAACGGCAGTCTAAAACCAGTATCAACTCTTACTGGTACAACACACTGTGACTTGTGATATCCCAGTCAGAACTAAAAGATGGTGCACTCACACTCACTCTGTTGTTTTTCGGTTCATGCACAGATGTATTTCTGAACGATCCTTTTCAAATATTTCAAATTCGTTTCCTCCGTATTTTCATGACCAAACCGTATTTCTGCATTCAAGTGAGTTATGTGGGAACTAATACGGCCAATCCGTACTAGTTGGCACCTCTGCTGACACCACCTTCAGTGAGCTGGCAAGAAAACCTTACTGCAGACCGGGTTGAAAGGAGGTACAAATGTAAAACAAACTGTTCGACTAGAGTGGTAGCATGGGTAGAACTGAGTTGAATCAAAAGGTGGGCTTTCTCTTGTGCTGTCCTTTGTGTCATTGAAAGCACAGTGCGTAAAATTTCAAAAACGTATGATCATGAGTGAAAACAAAAACTTTGGCCCTGTGTCTTTAACTGTCAGTATAAATCCAAGAAACAACATTTGCAATACAACTTTCCAATGAAACAGTACAGTGAGGAACTCAGCTAATAAGCCCCCCCCCCAAAAAAAAAGAAAAAAGGAATGATATCTGGGTGAGCTCATCGTGACGAGCAAGAGTGCTGTTTCACTGTTTTAGAGCATTTGCTAATTCCATCACCAATAATGTTTGGTGAGAACTTTTCATGATGCCACTTTGGCGAGCGCTCTTTCAGTTTTGTGGCACCAACCTTTTGGAAGTCTCTTCCAGCACATCTGAGAAATGCGGCCACACTGTCTACTTTTAAGAGCAGTCTTAAAACTTTTGCAAAGCCCTCAGTAATTTCCTGTGTCAGCAGCTAGTCAGTTTCACCAGTGTATGCGTGTCCACCATTTGTAAAATGTGCTGAATGTAGGTAAATGATTGGCGTATTGAGAACTTTTTATTTGTAAAGAAATGCACCCTACAAATACCATTTATTATTATCATTATTATTTTAATACCTGTCAAAGAGAAAAGGTTGATCCTGAAATAGCGACAATACATACATGTATATATATTTCATGACAGTCAGGGGTTCTCAGTGACAGTCATTCCATTTCTTCTCGGCACAAGTGAAACGAGCCAAAATCTACATTTTCACTGCATTTTCATAAACCCTACAAGTCCCCTTCAAAGACTGTACCATAACAACTCTAATACTTTAATGTCCTTCACTGACAGGGCTCCCTAAAAGCTACAGACCTAAAGGGTCCACTGACCCCCAGTTAAAAAATTTAGGGGGTCTTTGTACCTCCACTTTCAATTTTTAAAGGGTCAGAATCATTTCTCAAGTTTTAAGTGCATGGAATTATATAAATTCAGCAAATACTGCTGAACAGGTGTGTGTGTGTGTGTGTGTGTGTGTGTGTGTGTGTGTGTGTGTGTGTGTGTGTGTGTGTGTGTGAGTGTGTGTGTGCAAAACTGAATTTTATCAACTTCAAATCATATAATTAAATGAAGTGGAAAGTTTGAAACTCTGACTTTTTGCTGCTCTGTGCCGACTCTGATGCGACGTCTGAATCGTAGCTATGCAACGCCGAAGTGCACCCGCTGCTGGGCGAGGGCTCGAACCCCTCCACAACTTTTCCACTGACAAAAAAGTCCATAGTCTTTTGAACTTTCACTTTTTTTCGGTGGCATGATTCGTCACAGAGAAAGCGAATCCGATCGGTAACAAGAGCACTGACTCTAAAATCTTTCGCCCACAGTTTCGAGCGCAGAAGCGGAAAAAGATGGGGCACGTTCACTACGCGCGAGTGGCTGTAGTAGCCGCCGATCTGCAGCAGTAGACAGTTAACGCCTGCGAGCGTTAAACAGAACCAAAAACAGAACCGAACTGAACGCGGCCATGGCAAGGGAGAACACTCGCTCGATCACAACAAGCCTATAGGCGTACACATGGTAGTGCAGAGGTAGTGCGTCAAGCTAAGCACAGATCGCGTTCATAATGCTTCAACGTATCCCCTCGATTTTTTTTTAGGACGTAAATTTTTACTTCAGTGCATAAATTACGCACAGACGCACAGTTTAGGGAGCCCTGACTGACGTCACTGTTCTTGATTTTTCATGAAGGTTTCAGGAAAACACGTCAATTACTGTGCGTGATTACCTTTTACGTCATCGTCACTTGGGGGCTTTGTGAAGGTATATTTTAGAGTGATTTTGATACTGAACATATTTTCAGCTGAAGTTTTCACTGAAAATTTTCACTTATGCCAAGAGGACACAGAGACACTGAAAACCCAGACAGTCATAAAATATATAGTAGGTAGGGATCAACTTTTCTTCTTTGACAGGTATATGAAAGTGATTCTGTAAAAAGTTATCGCTGAAAATCATTGGCGACTGAATTACCAAATGCACTATGGTGCAGGTATGGCATCTTTGTGATCTGGCAGTCTTCAGCTATGGAGTTTCTTTGCCTCTGGGGGGGGGGGGGGGGGGGCATCTTATGGTTTGGGGGGGCTGGAACGTTTTGTTTTGGCTTTTTCAACAATGACGTTCCTCCGGAACGTATCAGGAGGTTCCTCCTGTCAGAAATTTTCAGCTAACGTGACCTGACTTCTTAGTTTTGTATGAGAACATTATCAGTCAGTTTGCAAGTATTACAACACATAATTCAACAACACATGCTCCAATTTCAAGCGGAATAATCAATGAGGCAAATTACACATAGATGTCTACACATACAACTGCACTAAGACAGTGCATGCAGAAAAAGGTTTTAACAACATCTAGACAATGTGATTGCCAGACAAAGTCAGATAACAATGCAAAAGTAACTGAAACGACTGTGTTAATTTTTTATTTTTTTTAAAGAACACAACCATGGTATGGTTATGGTAGTTCATACACCAGCAATGCAACTGTACTGGTGCTACGTTGTTAGCCTACTTCTAACATTTAAAACGTGCAATACAGCATGTGCCCAACCATCCGGACAGGATCTCCTCCCCCACGCACTGCACCTGATGGCGCATAATACTATTAACAGATTAATAGGACTCTTTTTTGGGGTGAAAAAAAATCAATGAGCCTGAAAATATATCACAGGGACTAAAGTGTCATACACCAAAACTGTGAAAGTACCAAGCTGTAAGTGTAAGTTAACACCCCCATCCCCCTCCTCCCCAAAAGAAAGAGACAATATTTGGGGGAGGGGGGTGTGGGGCGGGGGGCATAATTGGTCCATTTAACTAAATTTTAAGGGGTCTTGTCTGGACCAGACTGGGTGGTCAGTGCACCATATTCATCCAAATGTTTCAGGTTTCATTTCTCCAATGACGGCCTAGTGTATTAGCATGATGTCCCGAGATCATTTCCCAATGTCCTATCCCTACCGGCCCCTGTACCATTGTATTAGTATTACTAGGGTTAATGTTTTAGTGCTCTGTGCTAGGAGGGTCAGTCTGCAACTCTCAACCGGCGCAACTTTGAAGAAGTGGTCATCGATGACCTCCCCTACCCATTGCTTTATCGGGAAGATCAACATTCTGCTACAACAACAACGTCAAACTCCAATGCGCCTCTTCCAAAGCAGATACTCTGTCAAGACATGTGCAGTCAAAGTATGAATATAATGGTGCTAAGAATGGAAGCCAAGTCAAGAATATGTAGGTACAGTGTATGCATGCTCAAATCATGAATCACTGGATGCAGTAATGTAAGCAACTGCCTCCCATCTTAGTGCATTTGTTTTATTTCTACTAAAATTGTGTGTGTGTGTGTGTGTGTGTGTGTGCGTGTGCGTGGGTGTGTGTGTGTGTGTGTGTGTGGGTGTGTGTGTGTGGGTGGGTGTGTGTGTGTGTGTGGAGGGGGGGGGGGGGGGAGAACAACATATCCAGATTTTTTTTTTTCAAATGTGGCAAAACACTCTCAATGTGATTCTGAGGCTATACTTTATTCAGTAAGTTCAGAAAAGCTCATTTGTTAAAAATAACCCCAAAAACTACCGCTATAATACTTATAACATGTTATTTTAAAACACAGAGATGTCTTTCACTAGTTTAAGGAACTGAATGAAAATAACTGGACAGACACAAGTTTTTGAAAAGTCAAACAAACTAATAAAGAATACATGAAAATATAGTACTCAGCAAACTACAGGAAATCTTGAGCCAGTACAGTTTCATTTTCAAAACTGCAAAGATGGCAAGCCTTTTACTTTTTACCACACAGGGAGCGGTACAAGAAATACACAAAGTTAAATGCAAGCCCTCCCCACCCACACACGCCCTCTAAAAAGGAAAAGAACATAAACAGGGTCCATACAGGTTCACAGTCTTAAAAATTCATGACTTTTCCATGACTTTTCCAGGCCATCTCTCCTCTTTTCCATGACACCTTCCTCGCCCTCTTTCACACGAACACACGCGAGGGTAGAAATTATGAGCTTATCGCAGTCAGCAAGACGAATGTCCAGAGTTAGTCATTAGCCTTATGGGAAGGCAGTTGGTTGGTATTTTTGGCAATCAGTCCAGTGAGTAATCACCAAGCTGACCGTTTCACTGTTGGGCTCAAAATGGCTTCCATAAAATTCCGAAATTCCATGACTTTTCATGACTCTTGAGAGAATTTCATGACTTTCCAGGCCTGGAAAAGCTATTTCCAAATTCCATGACTTTTCCAGGATTCCATGACCCTGATATGTATGGACCCTGATAAAGAAAAAAAGAAAAGGGACAAAAATCTACCGAGAGTGCCTACCAACCTAAACCCAAAAGTATTCAAAACGAAGAAATGCTGTACTGTGGTGTAACTGAAAGGTCTCACCATGCCACGTCACTCACTGTACGAAGAAGATGAGCACGACACAACGTGCATCAGCCGGCTCACAGCCACAGAGTCCGCACAGAGGATGCAAAAACAGGATGCACGGCACAGCCACAGCCACCAAAGAGGGACAGAGGGGGGGGGGTCAGAGAGAACCAAAAACTGGAATACAACCTTATAATTTACTCACGCTATTGTTGACCGTCGGGTGATGCCGCACACCGTTTGCAGTGTTGGCATCCACGGTGATCTTGACGTCTTTCTCAGCAGCAACGTACGTGACTTTGGACGAGTCGATGTGGATCGTGCGGGTCTTTGGAATGTACGATACCAGCCTGCAAAAGGAACAATAATAATAATAATACTAATAATTATAATACTAATAATGATAATACCTCTTGTACATTGTGGCTGTCACACACACACACACACACACACACACACACACACACACACACACACACACACACACAGAGCCTTTGTCAAACAGGATGGATTACAGGATGTAAACTCTTAGTCTTAGGAAAGACGGAGATGCTTGTTTATCCTATAGGTACAACCTATTGTGTGTGAGAGAGCCAAAAGTTCTCTGCACAATAAAGAGACAGAGTTACATGTAAAGCCACCAAAAAAACAACAACAACAAAAATTTCAATCTGCACCAAAGTAGGCTGTCAATGTGAGATTCTGATCACCCCCTCCCCCACCCAGAGTGGGTGATGATGGTGGTGGTGGTGGTGGTGGGTAGGGGGCTTTGCTCAATAAGTAAGGCGTCCGATTTCAGGCTCAGCAGGTGCATTACTGAATGATGGCCACCACTGGCAGGGTGAAGAGTGGGTTCAACCCCAAACTGAGACGTGATATATCATACAAGTACATGAACCATCTTTTCCTGGCTCTAAGGCTGCGTTTCACTTTCAAGGATTTTGTCCAGGTCCTCTGGTGTTCCTCACCAACGAAATTTCGAAAAATGGTAGGTGGATGGCACTGCACAGCGGTGACGCGCTTTCTTGCAGCCCAAAACTTCCCAAAAGTAATATTACTAATGAAACAGTAGTAGGTAAAGGGGGGGGGGGGGGGGGGGGAACAAAACTGAATGCACCAGTGGGTGATTATTCCAGTCCACACATATTCTTGAATAAAAGAAATTTTAGTGTTCGTTAACTACATCTGCACAACAATTTTCTCATGCTGAACACCTAGTAAAATGTTTGGACAACAGCGTCCAAATCATATTCTCATTCCACATTCACAACAGATCAGGAAACTGAAGTTGAAAACAACCGTTTTCAAGTTGTAAGATGTATCATGCAACGTTCCGATCTATGGAAATATACCAGTGGCATCACTTTAGTTTTTTGCCTTATGAAGACTTACTCTCTTAGTACTAGGGGCAAAGAATGTGTAAAAAACACACTGGTAACTTGTAAGAAAAGGCTGTTTTGAGAATCTGACAATTGTAAGTTCACTGAAGGATTCACTTGAAGTTGAAAGTAAAAGAAAGTGCAAACGCCATTCACTTCAATTTTTCAGAAAGTAATTTAGCTGTTGAAAAATAAGAGTGCAGTTAAACAGTGACAAAACCAAACCATAAAATTTACTTTGTGGACGGCGCCATGGCAAAAGAACTTACTGTCCTGTAACAACAGACAATTGTCCTTCTATTTCAACTTCGCCCTCAAAAGTACGCATGTAATTTGTAAATAACCCTTTGCTTGACGTCAACTCTGCAGTACAAAATAATCTTAAAGATGTAGGGAGTAAAATTTTCTCTGTGATTTTCAATTACTGATTGCCAACAAGGGGAAAAAAAAAAGTCCAGATCACAGTGTTGCTAAATTGCGATGCAACAGCGAATGATGTACCAAGGCAGACGTCTCTTTCTCACAACAAAGCAAAAAGCGCAGCTCTTACAAAAAGTGCATGGCTGACAGTTGACATGAAAGATACTGGCCACCTCCATTGTATGTACCACGCTGATTTTGCTATTTCAGTTATAGTTTTGAAAGTAAAACGTTCACTCCCTTACTTTCCTCAGCACTTTGTCTTTGGACACAAGCTGTAAAGCAGTTAAAAATAAAACCTTTTGGCACACACTCGTGTAGAGAGAGAGAGAGAGAGAGAGAGAGAAAGAGAGAGAGAGAGAACTTACTTTGGCCAATGTGGACCACATATAACATAACTGCAGTTTTTACAGCACCCTTTGTGAAATGGATTTAAACCCCCTTTAAATTTTCCTGTGACCTGCAAAAGAAAACAACAGTGTCTGCTGCAGTGGTTAAAAAAAAAAAATAAAAAATCCACAGCTACCAAAGTTACTTCTACTGCGCATGTCATGTGCAGTAGTTTAAGCACTGCTATTACATTGCTATTGACATGCGTTAAGCTAATAACCCCCCCCCCCCCCCCCCCCCCCCCCATTTAAGATCTGACAAACGTCTAAAACATTATTGAGAACATTGTGAAATTTATATTTCTCGCTTCCAAAAAGAATCTGATATGCAAACATCCCCAACAACAACACACACACTTGGATACAAGTGTGCGAGCATCTCACCTGTTCATTGGTGGTTCTTCCCCTAGACACCAACATAATGTGAAAACCTGTGAGACCAAACACAGGGATGGTGGACAGAGAAATGATGACCACCACAACAATACTGGCCAAAGTTAAGGGAGCAGTCTACCGATACACCAGTTGCAGACATGTTCACTCTAGTCACACACATTAACCCTGGTCTTGCTGAATAAATCTGTCTTATGCAGAAAATGCTGTAGAGGAAGCCCGGAATATTCCATCCTGAGAGACCATGGTTAACCAAAAAACTAACTGCAGTTGTTAATGCATGACAGAGTATCCTGAATTTTAAAAAGTCTACACTAACGCTAGTATCAGGCTGTATAATTAGCTCCTGTATCATTCTTAGCATTCAACATTTTTACAGAAAGCCGTGACGGCAAGGAACAAATCTGCAGTGTCTAAACAGAAGTTTGGGTGAGCGGGCGGCTGTTCAAGAGGTAGTGTGTACGACTTTAGCAGGTGCCTTACTGAACAGCTGTCACAGGAAAGTGCGGACTCAATCCTAGGTTGAGCTATAATACTGATCTATCCTGGCTCCCACTCAAAAGACGCACTAAATGACTTAAAATGCATACATGTATACGTCCCATGCTTGCCGTTTTGAACTCGTGGTATCCAAAGACTGGTACAATCTCATTTAACCTCTAAACATGAGTTTTAGCCTATATTTACAAGCTGTTTTAAACCAGCTTTTTACCTTTTAACGAAGGGGACTTCAAACCTGTGGCTGCCGCGAATTAGTCTTTGTCGCTGATGCGGCGTTACGCCTGAAAATACTCACTCACACAAAAGACGCAGAGGACAGAAAAAAACAAGGAGAAAAGAAAATGAAATAGCTACCGACTGGTTCCACGTCTAAATTATATAATGCTAGTGACAGCTTACTGATTGCGTTCACCTCTATACTGTGTCAAAAAACTGAAAAGAACATTATTTTCAAGGATACGCAATAATTGGCCCAGGTTTTGAAAGCTCCTGCTGGTGGTCTAGGATGTAGACGATACTTTGTGCCAGTATGCTGACCATGTGCACGGACAACGACATCAACATCAAAAAGAAGTAACGATAATTCCGCCGCCCGATACAGTTGTTCAGCCACGGGCAGTGGTGGTCAAATGTCTGGAACAGAGGACAAGTTGGCATTTGAGTATAGATCTTTCACTTCATGGTTGTTGTTTTTATTTTTTATTTTTTTTTTTTCCCCTTCAAACTGAGCCAATGAACCAGTCTTTGCAGAGCTCTGTTGTGAGCTAAGCATACATGTAATGCAATCACATTCACAACCACCCATGGATGTGAAACTAAAAACGGCCCCTATCAGTATCACTCAAAGCTGAAAATCTTGCAAACTAAATATTCTGATGTAAAGTTTGCAGCTAATCAACTTTGACAGCTGTGATGGTACAATACTACAAATCATGGCAACATGTTTGTAGATCTACATAGATCTATCTATGTGGATCCCTACAATCCATATGATAAAGTGCAAAGCACTATAAATCATAATATACTGTATTACCGTCATCCACTAAACTCCAAACTGAAGCACACTATACAGGCTCTACAGACAACTTCATGGAGGTAAGATACAAAATCCCAACAATAATGTGATGAATACAGTGACAGGCAACTAAACTATGCTTGACCCACCCAAAGAATTAAGAATTTAGACGGTGAAAACTGCAATGACTGTCAGTTTGTGACTAACCACCAAATACAGCTCTCCTGGCACTAACCTCAATACAGTTGTTGCAGACACTGCAATGTGAGCACCGTGGTGGCCGGTAAAACTGGCACGTGGTACACCACTTCATGCGCACCATAACCCCCTTGATTTCCACATTCTTATACAGCGGGGCCCGGAAGTCATCACTCACTTGCTCGTCTTCATGGGCTGTCGACCATAAATCAAGACAAGGAACAAACGGTCATGTTGTGAAATGAAATTAAAGATCATGCAACACACATCAATCTTCAAGTGCAGTTTAAATTTTCAATGTAACCCAAGTAAGTAATAATACTAATATATCAAGATGTGAAACTGTGGTACTTGAACTTTAAAATCTACTTTAAACAATGTTCAACAACAAAAATTGTTCGTGTGTTTTGTTCTTTTGTGTGGGTGTGCGTGAGGTTACGGTATAAAGCCAGTTTTGAAGTGTTTTGCTGTACACTGTAACACCTGAGTATTCTAACCTAACTGCAATTGTTTATTTGTTACAAAAATACATACAGCAAAAGTATGCAGATTACTGATTTAGGAATGAATCATAAAAAGTAGTCACGCGTTGACATAAAGAGAACATTATTGCCACATCACGCACGTGTATGTGTCATAAGCATTAGGAGTCTACTCCAACAGCTTGCCCTTTGCACACACACACACACTGTATGTATGTATACATGTGCATGTATTCAACGATGTATCCTTCTCAAGGCACGTGCACACGTCAACTGAATTATGCACACACACTCTCTCACACAAACCCCTATCTAGTAGATCTATCTACACACACTCTCTCACACAAACCCCTATCTAGTAGATCTACACACACTCTCTCACACGAACCCCTATCTAGTAGATCTACACACACTCTCTCACACAAACCCCTATCTAGTAGATCTACACACACTCTCTCACACAAACCCCTATCTAGTAGATCTACACACACTCTCTCACACGAACCCCTATCTAGTAGATCTACACACACTCTCTCACACAAACCCCTATCTAGTAGATCTACACACACTCTCTCACACAAACCCCTATCTAGTAGATCTACACACACTCTCTCACACAAACCCCTATCTAGTAGATCTACACACACTCTCTCACACAAACCCCTATCTAGTAGATCTACACACACTCTCTCACACAAACCCCTATCTAGTAGATCTACACACACTCTCTCACACAAACCCCTATCAGTATCTAGTAGATCTACACACACTCTCTCACACAAACCCCTATCTAGTAGATCTACACACACTCCCATCAAAACTATTTCTAAAGACTACATGCCTGCAGTCACTGACATTACCGCAGGAAATATGACAGCAATTAACACTGTGCCAAAATTAAAAATAAAATAGATCATTTCTTGGAAAATTATCCTCTAATCCAGTGAATCAACCAGACCAGTACCTTTGGGGTAGATGCCCGGGTCCATGAACGTGGCAAGAGACAGGTTGAGGATGACGAACAGGGCCACCACGCCCTGACAGATGGGAAACGCATAAGAGTAGGTCTCCAGAAGGTAGCGGCAACTGGAATTAACACAAAAGAAAAACAAAATACGTATTGCATCACTTAACAGTGAAGCACAAGATTAATTTTTTTATATTTATCACTTCCTAAGCATCAGGAATACTTTCAGTTATAACCATGGATCTCTTGCAACAGTGCAGTGCATTCTAAGAGTAAGATTTCTGAATACAATTTGTTAAATTTCCACTGATCTGGTCCATTTTGGAAAGGGCCTAAGCACCTAGATGAAACCCATACAGTGAATAGGCCATTTTCTTTTCTTAAAAAATTCAAAAGCTCCCCCCTCTGAACATCTCAGGCACAGCAATCATTGAAATTGGAATTCTGTAAACATGTCCAATAAAAATGTTACAATCTTCTGCATAACCATCTGAACGTTTGCTCCAGAAAGTATTGTTTATTTTCAACCCCAGCAGTCTGTCAAGAAGAACATTACTGAGTATTCCCTCAGTCTCAGCTACAACACTAGAAGTCTGACATTTTTATGTGTCCAGGGGGTATTTAAGACACCTTTACTTAAAATTGCCTCACATACTCATATTACAGTATCAATTCTTTCTGTTATTTCCCCCACTGCATGCAACTAGCAAAATCATATCACATGAAAAGCAGCTATACAGAAGCATAAGACTTGCTTTGAACAAACCTAATCGAAACGTCTTTCCCTCTAAAATATCAATTATCACACTTGCAGATGCCTCAAGGATTACTAACCATTTTCTTAAAATAGCACCACTATTTTTATAGGATCCATACACAGACACACCCATCTTGTCCATTCCTGACATTTCACCATGAGGCAAAGTTGGGTTGTATGACTGGAATTTGACACAAGCGTTCAAATGTCTTCAATTTTTAAGTACACATGTTATGAACAGCGGTGCCAATCAAGGACAAAATCTCAGCACATAACCGATGTCGTCTGTCTGGTAACACACTTGCCGTTAGAAGAGGGATGGATACTCACACAAATGCAAAGTAAAGGCCGGTGCAGCCGAGCACTAACGTCCAAGCAAGAGTTACAGGGATTATCCTTGTTGAAAATTCACACCGACCCATGACTAAATCAGCTAAATAAACACATGGACATAAGACTCCTTTCCATGGAAACCCTGCTAAGATGGCATAATTCGTCTTCCTCCGATACCGCACAACGTGCCCAGAACCGGGTGATTCCGCTAATGAATATATTCACGATATTTGCAGCATTTGGCGTCCAGTGCATACAATATGCACGATCTGCAACGACGACGGAGATATAATGATTTGATGTGCATTAAACGTTTGTTGGTTCGGCATTAAAGGAGATAACTTGAAAGTAAATCCAGCCTTCAGCGGATGAATACAAAATCATTTCGTCGTGCGCACGCACCCTAACACACTTCCTGATGCACTCGGTGGCCTTAGTAGAAAGAAAGTCAGCATCGTGTTTGTTTTGATTCCATCATCGTGAGAGCATGGGAAACAGCCACGGCCACAAGAGCTCCTCAAGAGGCAGAAACGGTTCCGAAATTGTGGACGATGGGCCCCAACCAGACCCAAGGGCCCAGTCAGCTTCGATTTTAAAACTCTTTGAAGTGAGTAGTTTTGTGTATGGCTTCTGTTCACTTGCACACAACAGAACAAATCCTCTTGATTTTACTGTGCGTCCTAGTTACAGGCGGATGTGTTTTATTCCAGACTGTTGTGTATGGATGGTATTTTTTTCCAGCATAAAAACTGCTAGAATACAAGTGATTTGAAACTGATAACTTGTCAACACACGTTACCAAGACTAAGCCGACTGTGATTATGGTTAAGTACGTACCAGGAACAGGAGCCGGAACTCACCTGTACTGCGACTTTCAGTTTGATTGCTTGAAGGAGTAGTACAACTAGACCGCTTCCGTGTAGAGCCCAGCACCTCCACAGTGAACATTTTAAAGGAAATAATGCACTTAAGTTTGCCTCAGGCAACTGCCACGTCGCCTAGTGGTAGCTGGTCGACGGCCTGTGCCAATTTTTTAAAGTGTCCCTGAACACCCATTTCACTCACCCAAACTGTATAAGTTTTCTATAATACATTGTTAGAAGAGCCTAAATGCATACGCGCTGCAGTATTTGGCGGCGCAGAAAACGTTTTATCGGGTTTCAAACACCAGTACATCGGTACCGCGTGGGCGCAGGCCTCGAAAAACCAGCATCGCTTACGCGCCCCTCGCGTGACGTCATCAGGGCATCGGCCGCGCAGCGTTGCGAGAACAAAGGGCGATCGCGATGCGTGCAGCCAAGCGTGCCGCGTGCTAGTAGCTAAACACTTGAAAGAGCTCCGTGATAACAGACCAAAAGTAGCATCGTTTCATTGCAATGGGAAAGATTTGCGCCGTGTTCGGTTATGCCGCAAATTCTGCAGGGAAAAGTGGTGTTAGCACTTTCGCTTTCCCGCGGCAGAGACACTGACCGGAGAGAAGACGAGCGTGGATCAATTTTGTCAAAACTACCCGAAAGAATGTTGGCTGAACCAAATCATAAACAAGCATCAGGGCTACAACCGCCTCTTTCCGGCCAAGATATTTGCATGGGCAGTTGGAGGAGGATGACAGAACTGAACCAAATCATAAACAAGCATCAGGGCTACAACCACCTCATGGGCAGCTGGAGGAGGATGGCAGAACTAAGGACTGGTTCACAGCAGGCTAGTATTTCCAGTCATGAAAATTGAAATAGAACTTGGAGAGATCCCCAAATGGAAATTTCTAAAGTTTGAGTCATACTACAAGTCACATGAGCTTCACATATGCAAATGTAAAGCTTTCAGTTCTAGATATTCTGCTGTTAGTACTATTGTTGATAATTAGACTTACACAGTGTACAGCATGTACGGTTATTTAAAAACAAAAAACCAACAAAAAACCTTGCTGAGTCATGGAAAGAATTCATTTTTTTTTTCTACCCGCACTTTTGCAGACTTGGCTGAATTCCTGGCTATGAGCAGCATCCTTGACAACCGCTTTCTCAGAAAAAGCACACCGACGTTGTCCCCACTGCACCAAACATCAGCCCTGGAATCCTTCCACCTCTTAATACTCAGGTTTTGCCCTAAACACACAGCATTTTCCTATTTGCTCACACCCACTGTAAAGCCATATTACACATACTCATGATATCAAGAGTGAAAAAATCAAATACCTCTTTGGAAAATGTGGGTGTGGTCTTTCAACTTTGTGTCCTTCTGAGACAAGAGACACTTTCAAGAGTATGTTTAAATGTGATGTGGTTTCCCAGCCTCCCCCCCCCCCCCCCAAAAAAAAAAAAAAAAAAAAAAAACAACCAAAAAAAAAGAGAGAGAGAGAGGAACTGCATTGTATATTTTGTTTGAATTGTCCTTTCAGTTTACTGTTCCAGACTGGTGAAGGAACTCTTTGCCCAATATTCTGCTGGCCCGGCACTGATATATGAATCAATGCCAGACCGTTTCAAGAAGCCAGATCCACTGTCGGCTTTCCACTATCACCCAACATCTACAGAAGCCATGGCTACCTCTCCCAATAATTTAGAGACTGAACTGTCACCAGTCATCCTGCTTGCTGTGATTGCCAGGAGTGCATACCTGCATTCCGAATAAATATGTCCCAGCAGATTTGGTGGTTCTCATGGAATTGTGTGTTTTTCATACATGTATAATATTTAACAAATGTAACACTGAAATTCAAAATTTACATAATTCAAAGTTCTTCTCATCTAGTTGGGAAGTGTGGTCAGGATCCTCTCACTCACTCTCATATTATCAATGATGAAGGAATGCATTCATGAGTATGTGTGTGTCATAAATACTGGGTTTAGAATTTGCGACAAATCTAGTTTCCCAGGTAAATTTTCTGTTTTTTGTTGTTGGTTTTTTTTTTGTTTTTTTTTTACTGCGAAGAAAGATAGCAGTGAGGTAAACAGGCACAATCCACAAATACATGTAGGTCTGCAGCAGTGTACACCACCATTCATGCCCAGTGTGCAAAGCATGCAAATATCTTACTTGAATAAGAAATGTCCCAAACACTAAAGATTTTCAAATCACATTTATTTTGTGTACATTCATCACAAGGTGGGGTACTAAAAACCCTGAAAGTTTTCGCTTTGGAAGGCCTCCCTGATGGCCTTCAGGGCACAGGATGGGACTGGCACCCGAATTGTCCGGCCCAATACTCCATGGCAACATGTATCGATACTTCCTGAAACGAAATAAGAACCTGATACAATTCACACTCAACCACCTGTGGTTCACTTCCAGGATTGAATGAACCATGTGGCATGACAATAACAGTTCATTAATTTCATGATCCCAAGATTTTAAAGAAATGGGCCTTTAAACTAATAATATGGAACGATTTGACACTTGAGCTCCTGAGCCCTTCACTCTAATGATGTTGTTGTGGATGGGTCAATTCATGAATTTGAGAATTATTCTGAAGGGTCATTGTCATTAACTCACTCTTTTTGTGACTTATCCATGGTGCCTTGTTCCTGCTTGTATTGGTAGTAAGCTGACATCAGGCTGCAGGCAAACATGGAAAAAAATCCAAGGAGCTCAGTAATGCATGCCTCAGTCCCAGTCCCTTGTGACCTGTAATAATAAGGTTTTGTAAACATGTATGTATGTCACAAACTTTTCAGGAATTACATACTACATGGCAGTAAAATATACACCAGGGTGGGGCTAAATGCTTAGCGTGAATAGATTTGCTAAGTGGTTTGATAAGCACAATGTACAGGTTTCCTGACAGGTCCCTCAAAAATGATGAAATATTTACTCATCAGTAACACTGTGGCACTGCCTAGTTTTGGGAAGTAGATGACATGCACATGCTAATCCTCAAATAAAATAACAAATGCCCCTCCACAACTACCTAAATGCAGTGAATGAAACCAACCTTTACCTAGACCATTCCTTTGGATAGGTCAACCTTGCAGGGAAGCCAGACAGGCCCATAAAACATATTTTATCCAATTCTTAGCACAGTAGTGCCGTACAAAGTAATCTGTATGTTTTATCACTATTACTTCTGAAACTAACACGAGAAACTCTGCACACCCCCCCCCCCCCCCTCCCGCGCCCATGTCAATATCATATTGAATCTGCCAAATTCTAACGTACGAAACAATTACATTCAATGATTCATCACCTCAACATGACATGTTAGAGTGTACTGATTGTGAGCTCTGAGCACATTAAATCTATATCAATGCAGTGGCACTGTAACATAAAACAACTGCCATGTTGTACCTCTGTTTCTCTGCCTCGTCCCAAATGCGAGGCAATTCGCAAAACTTTTCTCCCTCTATGGTCCATACCCTGCAGTGTAGACAGGCACACCTGTGAACAGAAAGGAATGCAAATCAGGTGGTCTTTACTTTATTACTAAAGTCTTATGCGCTCGTCGCGAGTGATAGCAAAATAGCTCTTGAGATGAGCAGATCGCAGTGAACATAGTCTAACAGTTTCCACAACTGCCATTTTAGTGAAGACTGATGATACATTCTAAACGAAAGTCGGTCAAAACAACACATGTTCGGAAGAGGGGCGAAGGGGGGTGAACAGGCTAGGTAAAACGAAACACTGATCGATCCAAAGTACTCACCAGTCGGCCGTTTCGGACAAGGAACCTCCTACAATCGGTTCGTCGCTTTATCCTCAACTGCTTCGAGCGCACGATGTCTTTGTGGCTCGAATTGATACGGCAGAGCGATTCTGCTACTTGCGTCCGCGTCGGCCATTGCTGTGTAACCCTGATGACGTCATCATCAGCTTCAGCTGTTTCCGCCGCGTGCTCAGCCTTTTGCGCGAACCGGGCGCGTGTCGTCTGCTACAGCGGTGCATTAAGGCGGATCAACGGCTTCATGTGCGGGTTTCGAACATGCAAAGAACGGCATTGGACTAAGAAATAGCCAACCTTTCCGCCGTAAAATTTTCAAAATGGGGGTTCAGGGACACTTTAAGAGCTAGGCTAACTTGCCTAAGGGTCTTTGGCCCAGTTAAAAGTGCGTTTCAACTTTCGATCAGCAGAAAGCCCTTAGCTTCGATTTTTAATTTTGACTTGAAAGTGTTGTGTTCATGTAATGTACGTGTATGCAGTACATGTTACTGCGTACATGTCCGTCACTGCTGTAACAGTGAAATATGGATTTGATCCCAGGTGAAGCTGGAGTTTGTGATACCAATTTTTCTTGGCTTTTGGTGTGCCTCCCCCCCCCCCCCACACACACACACGAAAAATCAGTATGTTAAATTGGTGGCACACAACACATTTTTCCTGCAGGAACCACCCTGTAGAACTTTCAGAAAGGATTAATAAAGTAGTTAGAATAAAACTTTTAACTCTTTGACGACGGAGCGCAATTTCTGACACACGATTTCCTATAGGAAATCGTGTGTCAGAAATTGCGCTGTGTCAGAAATTGCGCTCCGTCGTCAAAGAGTTAAGGGCTGTGCAAGAGCTGCATGCTTCCAACACCACAAAAGGTCTGCTGGTATAATGCATCACAGTGGGAAATACGGTCCTACTAATTACCGAAAACAACGAAACGACCGAAAACAACTCTTAATACGGATAGAACGCGGTTCAAACATAGAAATAACAACACACAAACATGACTAAAGGTGAAAAAAGTGGCCTTAAAAAAAAGCTAAAAGGAAAAAAAGGTGATATTGCAGAAAATAACCAGTCCGGACCAGAGTCGCTTCCCTTGGGAGACACGTTCATTTCGTCGTGTTCTCTTGGAGTGAATAAGTACTTTTTTCCTTTAAACTAGTTTAATGCCTTTTTTTTCACCTTTAATCATGTTTGTGTGTTGTTATTTCTATGTTTTAACTGCGTTCTACGCATATTAAGAGTTGTTTTCGGTAATTGGTAGGACCCTGGGAAATAACCCGTCAGGATTTTGCTAAAACTTCTTATAACTGCATTTTTGTTTTCCTTTTCAAACAGAAACTGGAACTTACAGCAGATGAAGGCAACACTCACCCTGGGGAGCTGTCTAGAAAAACATTTGAGGTAAGACCTAGCATTATATATACATTGTATATCCCATAATACTGTAGTAGACGGAATCAAGAACCAATAACTAAGAGCCAGTCATGGGTTGCTATAGGCCAGTGTCTCCGTATTTGGTGAGTTTTCTCCTGTTTGCAGAGTCCTGTTTCCAGTTATTATGATCACAGCCCCTGAAAAAGCAAGCGTCAGGGTTTAAACGGTCAAGCATGACTTTCTTTAGGACCTGAAACTAGAGCCACCAGCAGTGCTAACGATAGTGTGATCAGTCACCACAGTAATCTAATATACATGCCGCACTGAGTAACTGGCAAGTGTATGACTGTCCACTGCCTGTTCACGCTTCAACGCATTCCCATTCTTGGGAGCCCCCATCAGGGTAATCATCATGCAACCACATCTAACATGTAACAACTGCCAAGCCATGCCCTCCAGTTGATAGACCAGTGATGTGTACAGTCAAGGAGACTTCACTGTACAGTGATGTTACCAGGTTAGAGGTACAATAGGACAAAATGTCCTGGACACAAGAAAGGTCCTGACAACGCCAGACGCCCCCCCCTCCCCCCCCCCCCCCCCCCACACACACACACACACAGATTGACACAAGCACCCACACACCTACACACTCTCTAAGCATCGTTCAGATTGACCTCTCTTGATAGCAGACAGCATAATATTTACCTATCGCCACACACAGTTCGATACAGAAGTTTACTTGTTTGCGATGGGGGGGGGGGGGGGGGTACTGTTTTCTCTTGAAGAATTTGCAATGTCTGCATTAAATGGGACACTGGGCCGCAGCAGCGAAGCTTAAATGGGACATTTGTCCTGAAAGAGCCCATGGCATTAGGACATTTATGATATTTGTCGTACTGTGACCAGTGTCGGAGCTGTTGGGACATTGTAGTAGTACTTTGTAACATTGCTAACAGTAACAACCTTATGCTGGTAATTGTCCAGCTCATGAAGTGAATTATTGTAAGTGAATTTGTTAAGCTCTTGCCTTTTGTAGATGGAACTTTTTCCAGTTTTTAATGTCTCTTCCACCCGTTTTTCCAAACACGTACAGAATGCTTTCCACGGTCCACTGCACAAGTTCGGAAAGCTGATGTATAAACAGATGCTGAGTCAGACAGGCCAGGTAGACCGTGACCGCATCACACGAGAAGCATTTGTAGCCGCCGGGACTGCGATCGTCTCCAAATTCAGTGTGGCCGATCAGAGAAAGTATTACTTCAAGCTGTTTTCTGGCGGAAAAGACTACCTGACAAAAGAGGGTTAGTATATATATAAATTATATACATAGAATTAGAAACTGTCCATTTTGTTCCAAGCGAGTGCCCCTTCAGTGCCAAGCATTCCACTAGAAATGCTTCCAATGCCACTTCGTCACTAAGTCATAGACTTAATAGAGGGTGCATTAGCGCAGCACTCACTGACTTGGTGCATGTTGTATTCAGATCATTATCAGACTGTGACCTTGTGATGTGGTGACTGTGGGTCCTTCAGATGCCCTTCAAATGGTGCACGTGTCCTACATGCTGATGGTGTCCGTCTCCAAGATCACCTACAACCACGACGACAGGGACATCAAGGTGTTTGAGGGCATGGTGACCAGCATGGTAAGTGTAACACTTGGTGACGTACAGCAGTACCTGTCTGGCATGACACGCAGTAAGACTTGACACAGGAGATTCCCTCAGTTTACTTGTGGCTGTGTTCGCAAGTCCAGCAGTACCCAAAAACTGACGAGCAGGACTGACAGTGTGTTTTGTGGTTCTGGTAGGCAGCTCTGTTGGTCATGTAAAGTCTCAATATGTATGACAGACATACAATAATAATAATAATAATAATAATGAGTATTGTATAGGCGCTTTACCCAATTTCGTGAATCGGCTCAAAGCGTCACGGACTGAACCCAACACACACGCTCATGTGAATCACGCTCATTCTCTCACACACTGGATATAAACACATTACAATCACATGGTGCGAAGGGTCAGCTCAGCTATTTAAATTTCGGAATTTAGAATTGCATTTACTTTCAAATTTGGTGGGCTGAACATGCCCAAAGCAGAGGGGGGAGGAAGCTGGAGTACCCGGAGAGAACCCCTGACGATCGGCCCGAATGAACGATGCCACATACGAGAAGGAAAAATTCTTTGCCCCGAGTGGGACTCGAACCTCCAAACTCTCGCGTTGATGACAAGTCTCTTAACCACTAGATCACCATCCACCCCAGCATACGGAAAACTTTTCGTCAAATGCACTGACTGTGCGCGGCGTGATCTATCACTTGAGTTACAATATGGCATCTGACTGAGAATCTGAGGCCATTGTGGTGACTCTGGCTGGCGTGGAAGTTGTAGAAGTTGTTAAACCATGTTCTGAGCAGGCGACGTTATTTTGGTTGCGGTCTGAGGACCAGCTAGACAGTACCGATTTTTAGACCAGAGAGAGAGAGAGCTCATTCTACAGACCATCAGACAGGAATTGCAGTCCCTCAGCTCCAAGACCACTCTTACCCTGCAGTGGATTCCCTCTCACTGCGGCATTCTAGGCAACGAGGAAGCAGATCGACTCTCCAAGGCAGGCAGCAAGCTCCATCAATCTGCCCACCCAATGTCCTATGGAGAAGCGAAAACCATCCTTCGCAGCCAGCTGAGAACCACATGGAGGCAGCGCCTGCAGTCAAGTCCAGAAACAGATAACATCTACCAGCTGGACAGAGCCGATCAAGTCGCCATCTTCAGGCTCAGAACTGGACACTGCCAACTCCTCTCCCATCTCTACCGCCTGCAGATCTCACACACAGACCAATGTCCATGTGGCACAGGCCCACAGACTCCAACCCATATCCTCCAGACGTGCCCCACCTACAGCGCCCTCCGACGCCAGCTGTGGCCCAGTGAGGCGGGCCTACAAGAGAAGCTCTGGGGACCGACAGCGTCACTGCGGCGGACAGCGGAGTTCGTCACCAAGACCGGACTTTCCATTTAGCATGGCCGGGAACGCAGAAGAAGAAGAAGAAGAAGCTTTGTCTAGTTCCAGTCCGTTCAGGAATGGGCCGTAGGCTCAAAGTCAAAGAAAAATGTCCAGTTTCTCGCTATCATTTTTGTTATTACCAGCATTATTGTTTGTAATGTTAGCCTCAGTCACTATTCATTGTTTAGCACCACACCGTTTCGTCTTTCTTAACACACAGTTTTATGTTGTGACTGTGCTTCAGTTTGGGATTGAGGAGCGTCTGAACTGTACGGAGCTGGAGGCCTGGCTTGCCACCAACTGTCCCAACATGTTCAGCGGCGTGCATAACTGGGTGTGTACGGTTCTCAACGGGTCCAACCTGCCGTCGGAGATGGTGAGTGTTTACCTGTGCATGTATGCATCGTTGTAAATGGTAATCTATCAATAGTCAAGTACATGTATGTATGCGTGACTGGCACTCTTCCTTGTGGGTGACTGAAACCCAAAACTCACCCTGATAGAAGTTTATTTTGTTTAGCAAAACAGTAAAATAGCAACCTACGAGTAAGTGTCACATAGATATTATGTTTTGTGCCAGGAAAGGCCACTGATTACCTTTAACCCTTTCACAGCTGCTTATGCTTCCAGCACTAAGTACCTGTCACTCAGCCTGCAGCAGCAGCAGCAGCATTCCTTCCTAAACTGGTTATCCCAGGCAGTGCAGGCTGGTCCTGCAGTACTTAACTTTGCAAGCTATAGCTCACACACTACTTAACCGATCTCATTCAGACTCTTTTGGGGCGCAATATGCTGATGAGGCTTTCCTTGTGACTTAGGGGTCTTTTCCAGCCTTCAGCTCCCCATATCTGAAGATTTTCTCAAGTTCCACTCCACTGGATTATGTCGCCGATCAGAACCTTCGGTTGTCTGCTGCAGTGTGCTGATCAGCGACTGCAGTCGTCCAGTGGCAGGTGCCTGTCAGCGACAAAAGTTGTGAAAGGGTTAAAGTTGTGCCAAAATTCATTTGACGCCATAGTACACGGTACATATATATGTGTATCACTTATCTGGGCTTTCAGTGGTTGCTATGCCTGCGCCCCACCCAGACGTAGTCAAATCTCGCACCCATTACAGGTTGCAATTGTGCTTATAGTCATCCAGATTTTACAAGTGTGTGCTGTCTAAAAAAAAAGAAAAAAAAAAAGATCCTGCTTGATACCTCGTAGCTTTACAATTATTACAGGTTTAGTTCGGAGGCAGCATTGTTGAACTCATCCTATGTTGTATTTTGTCCCTGTCTTTGCAGGAGGCGCGGACAGCACATGTTCCGCAGCTGGAGAACTTTATCTGTGGCCAGCACTGTCTGTCGCTGGGGATGGCCTGGGCGCTGGCCTCCGTGCTGCCCAACTGTTACACACACATCGCCCAGGCCAGCCAAGTGCCAGGCTCTCTCAGTCCCAACCAGAAGAACCCTTTAATAACTTCATACCACCTCCTCCTCAGCATGGTATGTCCAGCAAAGTGTCATACTATTATGGAGTTACATGTACCTGGCTTTGGAAATGTTCAGCCCACCAAAGGCAGAAAAATCAGCGAAATTCAAACTTCCGAAACTGGAATAACTTGACTGACTGTTCACGCTGCGTGATTGTAATGTGTTGATGTCCTGTCCGTGAATGAACGCATGTGATTGTGATTCACATGCGTGTGCATGCTGGGTTCAGTTTACAGATCTTCGAGTCAAAGAACCGGGTAAAGTGCCTGTTTCTAATGCCGTACATGTGTCACTCTCTGCGTACCTATAAGGACCAAAAATTTATTTCCTGGCCGGCCCCCGTAGCGTAATGGTTAGCACTTCGGACCATGGACCGGGAGACCCGGGTTCAAGTCCCAGCCAAGGCAAGCGGGATTTTTCCTGCCTAGTTCAGCTCCTACCCAGAGCGGGTGTGCTATGGACTCAATGGGGAGGCTGTTACCACACAGCCGAGATTCACCCACTTCACGGGTGCAACGTTGGGGATGCTTCCCTTGGTATGACATGTCTTATGATGTGGATGATTACATGGCCGGCACCGCAGTTGCCGTATAGTTCCCTGGCCTGGTTAATGCCGGGATATTTATGACAGGAAGCGTGGAATGCGGCCCTGTCCCGCAGTCCCAAACCACACGGACCTCCACAGCATCATCTTACCATTATCCTCATCTCCATCATCATGCATAATAAAAAAAAATTGCCCCAGCTTCCGAGCCCTCCGTGTATTCCACTCATGACCTGGGAGGAACACCACTGGAACTGGCAAAAAGAGTTGGGGCAGCCAAAAAAAAAAAAAATAAATAAATCTTATAATTACTAAATTAGGCTTGGTGACTTGCATTCTTTGGTTGCAGAACTGGTTACCAAGAGTACAAAGTTGGAGTCTGTTGTACAGCAGTGAAAGAGATGGGCTGTCTAAAAACAGGTACAGGGCCCGCATGTAAAACTCAGGGTTATGGAGTTAAGCCCACGGTTAGAGTCTAACCTCGAACTAAACCAGCTCTAGGGTTAAATTTTCTGGGGTTTTTTGTTTGTTTGTTTTTTTAAATCAGGAGGCGGGTCCATTCCACCATGGTGCCTAAGCCGTGATAGAGGGATTTTGGTCTTTCTTTCTTCGCTTCCTTTTTTAAATTAATTTTGTTTTCGGGTTTCTTTTGTACTAGTCTGGGTTAGGCCCGTAGCCGTGGGTTAAATTAACCTCGAGTTCTACATTTTGGCCCAGATCTTAATACATGTACTGACAGTCTCTGGTAGTATATATTGATCACCTGAAGTTAATGCAGTAAAATACTTTACTGTCCATTAAATAACGCGTATAAAACGGAAAATCGTCTTTTTAAACTCTGGGCTCGAAATAAAATAAGAATGAAAAATTTAGATTCTACATCAAGAAAAACAACGTAAAATTGGACTGGCGTGTGCAGTAACTAAACAAAATTACAGCAAAGTTAGACTGCTGTTTCGATAACTTTACTGACCAAAACAGCAGATGCCAGTCAAGCAGTATTTCTGCGATTCCTCAGGACAGTTTTGTCGATTGTAACTGAAAATATAGGTGTTGGTGTTAAAGATGTTGGAGTTTTCTCTTCCTGCAAGTGTTTATATGTCTCTTCTGGTTTAGTCATATCTTGACTTTGAGTGTAACACAGAGTATATAATTATATATTTCTTTTTCAGATTTGTCCACCATGTCATGTCATACCATGGCCCTGTCTTGCTCCTGTTGAGTTTTGAAGGAGGGAATCAGTATTGTTTGGCACTGGATGTCCCACTGAAGTAGGTTATACATGTATGCCTAGGGTAAACCCCCCCCCCCCTCCCCCCTCTTCCCCACCTCCAACCTCAACCACAATAACTAACAAAACTAAACAGGACAAAAACAACCACAAAAACTGTAAGTCATAAGAAAACAACTAACACACAAGAAACAACAAAAACAGAAAAAAGGAAAAAAAAAAGCAACCCCCCCAGAAAAAATAAAAAAAACAAAAACAACAACCAACAACAACAACAAACAAACAAAAACAACAACAAACAAACCAAAAAAACAAAAACAAAAAACCCAACAACAACAAAACACTTGTCTCCTTTGTGTTTCAGAAATAGTGTTCAAATGAATTTGAATTTTGAAGTCGGCATTTTACAAGTGTATTCTGGCACGGGTCCCTCAGTTTCTAGATTGCCTTGATCGGCTTGCTTTTATAAATTTGCATGTTTATTGATTAGTGCATTATTGTTTTGCCTGCAGAGAGGGTATTCAGAAGTACGGTGGAAAGGACTGTCGCTTGATACAGCTGCTGCCTGTGTACCGAGTCAAACAGGGTGAGTTCTCTAGTGTCCAACGTTTAGTGTCATCCTGTGCTGTTTTATTGTCACTACATGTATGTCAGATGTACTTCAACATGTTCTTCAGATGTCACGGCCTTTTCTTTTTCTGTCCTTTATAACTCTGTCATAGAACAGTTACATAGTTCTCAGAGTCTGTTAGACCCTAATAAAGTCTGAAGCGAGCCTGAATTCACCTCATTTTGAATTAGGACACTGACCATGCAACATCGTTAGTTTAAATCTTCTTGTGCAGCACACAACATGTGGTAACCGTGGTAGTGATGTGCCTAGCTCAGTGTCCAAGAGCACACTGATTTGAATGCTAACTCATTCTTGAGTACCAGTATTATATGGTGTCTAAAGTGTTAGATGCTATAAATCTGTAAGAGACACCGGCCCCCGTAGTGTAGTGGTTAGCACTACGGATCATGGACCGGGAGACCCGGGTTCAAATCCCAGCCGAGGCAAGCGGGATTTTTCATTCCTAGGTCGGCTCCTACCCAGAGCGGGTGTGCTATGGGCCCAATGGGGAGGCTGTTGCCACACAGCCGAGCTTCACCCACTTCACGGGTGCGACTTTGGGGGTGCTTCCCTTTGTATGACACGTCTTATGATGTGGATGATTACATGGCAGGTGCCGTAGTTCCCGGGCCTGGTTAATGCCGGGATATTTATGACAGGAAGCGTGGAATGCGGCCCTGTCTCGCAGTCCCAAACCACATGGACCTCCATAGCATCATCTTACTATCATCCTCATCTCCATCATCATGCATAATAAAAATTGTCCCAGCTTCCGAGTCCTCCGTGGGTTCCACCCATGACCAGGAGGAACACCACTGGAGCTGGCAAAGAGTTGGGGCAGCAAAAAAAAAAAAAAAAAAAAAAATCTGTAAGATCTGTAAGAGACAACTGTGCACTGAGTAGAGAGAAAGAATTTTTCAGGCATTCTGTTTGTATCATTTGGTTAAAATTACCGAACTTTCAGAAACCACACATTCAGGACTTCTATGATAATTTCCATTTTTATATTCACTGATCTGTTTATTTGTTTGTGTTTATTTATTAACTTATTTGTGCTCTCAACAGCTGGTGCGAAACTGGTAATGTGGAACACCACGTCACGGAACTGTACAAAAGGTTTGCTGATTGGTCAGGACGGGAAGCCACTGGTACTGCGAGTTGATGAAGATTTTGACCGGATCTATCACTACGATGTGCCGTGCGCATTCCACAGGATGGAGGTTTGTCGTCATGGTCATTTTTATTGTTCAGAGTTCTCCGTAGAGTACTTGTTTACACCTGTTTACAGTTGTCAGTAAGCTGTGCAAATTATGGGAGTGAGGATCGTTGTGTCTTTCGCGTGTCGCTGATTCATTGTTTGACTATAATTTTAGACCATTTATGAATGAACTCTTCAATCCACGGTATCCAGTTTTCTTACTTCTGATAAATGCGCGTCTCATCTTGAGTTCACCGGACCTGTTTTGATTCGTTATGTTTGGTTACTTACTGTGATATATTTTGAGTGGATTTTTTAAACTAAAAAATGAATGGACTATTTGTTGGGACGCTTAAACCCTTTCACAGCTGCTCGTACTTCCAGCACTAAGTGCCAGACACTCAGCCTGCAGCAGCAGCATCCCTCCCTAAACTGGTTATCCCAGGCAGTGCAGGCCGGTTCTGCGTTCTGCAGTACCTGACTTTGAAAAGCTACAGCTCAAACACTACTCAACCAATCTTATTCAAACTTTTTGGGGGCGCAAAATGCTATTGAGGTTTCCCTCATGCTGTAGGGGTCTTTTTCAACTTTCAAAGCCCCCTTATCAGAAGGTATTTCTCAAGTTCAGTGACTCAGCTGCATTGTGTAGCTGATCAGCGCTTTCAGTCGTCTGCCACGAGGTGTTGATCATCGATGGCAGCTGTCTCCCGGCAGGTGCCGGCCAGTGACAAAAGTTGTGAAAGGGTTAATCTGGTCAGCTGATACCAGATACCAGATGATGTTGACATACAGCAGTGTATGGGGGACACAATAGTGATAGGTAAGAATATGTGACTTTGTGCATTTGCATCTTTGATACAGTGTATACAGGGTCCGTACAGGTCATGGAATCCTGGAATAGTCATGGAATTTGAAAATAGCTTTTCCAGGCCTGGAAAGTCATGAAATTATCTCAAAAGTCATGAAAAGTCATGGAATTTCAGAATTTTATTGAAGCCATTTTGAGCCAGTCAATGAGACGGTCAGCTTGGTGATTACTCACTGGACTGTTCGCCAAAAATACCAACAAACTGCCCTCCCATAAGGCTAATGGCTAACTCTGAACATTGGTCTTGCTGACTGCGATAACTTGGATAAGGTCCGATTTTCTACCCTCGTGTGTGTCAGTGTGAAAGAGTGCGAGGATGTTGTCATGGAAAAGATTTGGCCTGGAAAAGTCATGAATTTTTGAGACTGTGAACCTGTATGGACCCTGTGTATATAATTATATACATGTATATATATACTGAAGAGTGAGGTCCTCCTTTTTCTTTTTCTTCTTTTTTTCCAGGTATGGGGTTGTGGTGGAGATGAGGTGAAACAAGCGCAAATAAAGCAGAAACAGTGGGAGGCTAGAGACACAGAGCGGCAAAGAACTCGCAAGGTATCATCTCACAACTTCTCTACCACCCCCCCCCCCCCCCAAAAAAAAAACAACAACAACAAACAACAACAACAACAACAAAAGATTAGTTTGTACCCTGGTTTTGCAAATGCTTGCTCGCACTCTAGCAAAAGTGTTTATTTTCAATTCAGCATTTGCATTTTGTAAGCCTTGCTGAAGCCTAGAAACATGCCAAGTTTGTTTGCTGGGGACTTTCTTTACTTGTATGGTGTTCCTTCATTAAATGAATTTTTTGTTGTTGTTTTGCTGTATTGGTGGAAGAAGTGTGTGAATACGATTGTCGGTTATGTTTGTTTATGTGCGCATGACTTGGTTGTATATATATATGTTCGAATGTGAGTGCGTACGACAGAGTGCTGTGTTATTTTATACAGCGACCGGCTACACAAATTCTTTCACACGTTTCTTCCTCAGCTTCGTTTGGAGGACGACTGGCGAGAAAACCCTGACAAGCAGATCCTGGAGTGGGGTGGAGTACGCACTGGCAGCTCATACCTCGCTAATCGATAGCAGAAGGAAAAGGAGCTGTGTGATGGACTCACGCTGATTGACAGATTCTGTACAGCTAGATTGGCGACGCCGTTGGAGAGATCTCCAGAAGTGAAGCAGACGATCTTCGCTTGTTTCCCGGTGGACGGTGATGGTGGTAGATAGCCAAAGATGCATCGTGTGTGGTGGTAGAGACCATATAGTGCCTGGCTGACTTACAGGAAGAACCCAAAAAATCCCATGCGTGCCCTGCTTTGAGCGTAAAGTTTCACCAAGTAAATGCAGCAATTTATTAAATCTTGCGGAGCAGGAAGGGGCAGTGACGTGCAGATCCAACAAGCACAGTATGACTATGCATTAAGTGTATACATATGAATGAGTGTTTGCCTTCAGCCAGTTACCAACTGCAGGTTGATCTGTATACAGTTCAGTGAGATTTTTTTGTGTTTTATGTATGCATTCGTGTTTGTAACTGAAATCTGTACAGTGTGTGGGTATGTGAGAGTGTGTTTAGATGGTTAGTAATTTGGAGTTGATATTCAGTAACCTGTCAAGTTAGAATTAGAGTTGAGACACTGTACTTCCATTATACCAGTATGCTTGTAATCTTACCTGTGATACTCCATGTTGTGCATTGCAGTTGTCATTCCAGATATATGTACTTTCTCCTGTGCGGGTTGGTTTGGTGAGAATGGTGAATCCGCTTCCAAGGAAAGTGTTGTTATTTTTTGTAAGATACAGATGTGATACTCCATATTGTGCTTTGCAAACTTTTGCTCCAGATTGGTATCCACACGCACAGGGTGGTTTGTTAATGTTAATAAGGCAAAGCTGCCACTACGCAAAATGCAGTTATTTTTAGAAGACCTACATGCGATATTCCATGTTGTGCGTTGCAGCGTTCATCCCAAATTTGTACGCGCATACATCCACATATACAGGGTGGTATGGTAATGTTAATACGGTGAAGCTGCTATGCCGCAAACCATGAAGTTATTTTTTGTAAGATACGCACGCGGTACTCCATACTTTGTTTTGCAACATGCGTTCCAAATTTGTACATCCGCAAAACATGTAGCCATTTTTGTGAGATACATACATCACAATAATTCAGAGCAGGGGTGCCACTTTCTGAGTGACAAAAAGCCGGAAAACTGACCCTCAAAATCTGAATGGCCGGAAAGGCAGACTCCAGAGTGAAAGGAAGGATGTTGCCGGAACAAAGTGAAAAGCGGGGGGGAAGGGGGGGGGGGGGTCGGCGTTTAGATACTGCGCAGACAAAAACCTTTTACAACCAACCAGGGAGAGCCAGTGAAAGGAAGGACGTTGCCCAAAGAAAGTGAAAAGTGTGTGTGTGTGTGGGGGGGGGGGGGGGGGTACACATGCTACGCAGACAAAACCTTTACCAACCGTAATACAACCCGCATTCCCATTTTGGACCAATCAGAGGAGCGGCCAGGCTTCGGCCCGCAAAGACAAATTACCGCAGTGCTATCAGAAACAACCGACGGTCCAGCGATAGACACAGACTCGCGATTTTTGGGCCGGAAAAGCAGGAAAACCTTTTAAAAAGCAGGAAAGCACTTCACAGCCGGTTCAAAAAGCAGAAAGAGTGGCAGCCATAAAGACGGAACATGCCGGATGACAATCAAACCAAACCGGAACAAACGTTGCAAGCACGTTGCTAAGCCGGAACTCGGCATGTTCTGAATTTTCCCAGGCCGGGATTCCGGCCATAGCCGGAAAACTGGCACCCCTGTAAGCCGGAACTCAGCATGTTCTGATTTTCCCAGGCTGGAATTCCGGCCACAGCCGGAAAAGTGGCACCCCTGTCAGAGCCACGTAACTGAAGAACCGGTGACAAGCCATAGGGATGAGGTCCTTGCTGCATTCATGAACATTGGCCTATGGTATCTTGTGGCCAGCTCTTAGTTATACTGCTCTTGCAAGAACTCGCACGCATTGTTTTAGCGTTAATCTGCATTCTGATGTGCATGTATGTTATATGTCTCCATTGAACTTAATGCATGTGTTATGTTGACTGTGTATTTTTGAGAACATGTGGTGGTGGTGCTGATTGTGGGTGGGCGTCAGTAGGTGTTTCTGTAAAGCATGACTAAGAGTAAGACAGTGGTATGTGCGCCTGCAATGCATAATTTGCAGACGTGGACAGTAGTGGTCCGTCACCCCAGTACAAACCATTTGATAGTGAGCAGACACTGTTCTCCACATGTATAGGAACATTTGATGCCGATACATGTAATGTAAATTTATGGCATGTGATTGTGAAGTACAAAAGGGGGGGGGGGGGGGGGGGGGGGGGGGGGGGGGGGGGGGGGGGGGGGGGGGGGGAGGGGGGGGGGGGGGGGAGGGGGGGGCATGGATCGTTTCCACTTGAACAAAGTTATATAGCCCTCCATTGCTTGTCTGTCCGACTGTGATGTACTTTCACACTGGCCCGTTCTCAAAAGCTATGAATAATTAGGGACACCACAGGGCACAGCGATTGTTAGCGACAAGGCATATCAATTTTTTTTTTTTAATAATTTTTTTTTTATCACTTGCTTTTTTGCTATTGATGGATGGGAACATTGCCTGTGTCAATGTCCTTTTGTCAAGGTCAAGGTCGCATGTGAGTCGTAAAGGATTTGCTGCCATGCATCTTGTTTTGTGTCAGATTTTTGCAGAGCTAATAATTGCAATTGCAATAAGTTCTGTCAGATGAAACCCATAATAATAGATTTTTAAAAGCCAGTTTTTCACGTATTATACGCTGACTGAGGCGCCGCTTTTTTTCAATCTCTGTGATGTACAGCAAAGATATTCTGCTTTATTTGCAGGCCATGATCTTTCCATGCAATTACTTTGATTATTAATATTATACAAAGTACTGTTCATACGAAATAAACACTTTCATATGGAAAACTTGCATGCAGTGCTTGATTAAATTTTGTTCTAGTTCTCTGGCTGGGGAATTGCTGAGGGGAAAAAAAGACTGAAACCTAGGCTGGGGTGCAGAGGCAACGCCTGCTGGGGGAACACAGGAGCAATGCCCCATTTAAGCGATCAAATTTTAGCATTTATTTCTAAAGGCATTTCGTAGCCTCTCCTGGCACCCAAATGAATAATACTGCCTTGATAGTAATGATAATGACGTGCAAATCTTCAAAAATGAAGTTAGACTGTCCCACATGGCATTACATGTGTCATGATAGTGTGTGCACCCTTTTTCCTCCTACCTTTTCTTTGACTGAAACCTGGATTTTTGGGGCTGAAAGGATAGGAAATTTAGCTGAAAATTGCCAAATGACTGAAATTTCCCCAGCCTGAGGTCTGTAGATTCTTGCACTTTGTCAGTTTGTGTGTCTTTACTACTTTAGCTTTGTTAGCAGTTGGCACAGAAATGGTGGTAACTTACCGTAAAGTACAGTGGCCAATTCCTAGTGAACCAGTAAAATAGAGGTGTAATCGATTATTTGCCAATCTGTTGATGTTGCATCTTTATTGCTTTTAGTTTTACTGCCGGAAAACAAATCCAATACATAATTTTGCACATAATAATTCATTTTCATACCATCATACGGTAAATGAATTAAACATCATATCCACAAATCCAGTGCACGCATCATACAGAATGTTATGATCAAAATTCAAGAAAACATCGAAGTCAACTTGCTCATCTTGACCTGACAGTCAAAATGTTCATGGAATAGTTCATGTCGTCATCTATCACCATGGTACTGTACTGCAGAACATGCATGCACTAGTCACCTTCATCTCCACACACCGGATACACACTTCAAAAGGAAATAGCCTTATTCCAGTTGAATGAGAGAACATTTGCAGTTCAGCTCTGCATTAGCACCAGATATTTAATCACAGGCGAGCCTTACCAGGAAAAAAATTCTTTAATGACCAGAAAACCAAGAAGTTCAAACTATGCTTAGAGGAAGATAAACACAACAAATTTTAAACGTTTTTTTTTTTGTATGAGCGTGTTTTGTACTTTTTGGTGTAAGTGTGTTTTGTACGTTTTTGTTTGAGTGTTTTGTACTTTTTGGTGCAAGTGTGTTTTGGTGTAAGAGCTTTTTGTACTTTTTCATATAAGCATGTTTTGAATGTTTCAGCAAGAGTGTTTTTTTGTTTGTTTGGTATACCTATAGTATAAAGCATGTTTTGAACTGTCCTGTATTCTGATCATTATTCAAACACGCTGACAGTCCACAGTCCTTGTGCAGTGCTATGACGATCCTACAGGTGTACCTTCAAACGTCAACAGCTGTTTCTAACAACCTCCCCCCCTCCTCAGCTCTTGTTCCCCCCTTCCAGAAATGTCCGGTGTCAGCTCACGCAGCGTCATTGCAATCCTTCTCCCCTTAATATGATGACGTGAAATCCCATGCATCCAAACGTTCCTTGCGTCTCCGTACACCACAATCAGAGACCGCCTGGGAAGCGGGACACTGACCTCACACACCAGGGAATGCATCAGAAGTAAAAGATATGTGGAACTCGACAGCAAGTTCAATGTCACAAGCCGTTCTCACCCAACATGCCAGAAGTCGTCAAAATGCGGGTCATTGCTGCTCCGCGCTCCGATGTGTACTCCAGGTTACAGAGTTCGCTGGCTGGAAATCTGACAGCACTGGCAGCTGCTGCATTCTGTGGTACAGGTACTTGGCATAGCTTGGTAATCCACTGAACTTGTCCTGCTCGCAGTTTCTTCTTCTTGAAGTTGACCTTTGCCCAAAATCCTGAAATAAAACAGATTATAGTTAGATAATTTGGAATCCTTTGGCGAACGCCTTTTCCGATATTACCACCCCTGAAAGTCTGGACCTCACTCGCCTGCTAGCGTGAGACAGCATCCTACTACTGTCATACTCTTCAAATCAGAGCTAGTTAAAACCCATTCTGTTTTCAGCATGGCCTCTTACTGATTCACTCAAGGCGCCTCCTGCTGTTTAGGATGTGTTTCTATGTGTGTGTAGGTGTTGTGCTGAATGCCCAATGAGTTGATGTATTTTCAACGAACTGCACCATAGAAATCATCATACTTGTGATTCCTGTTTACGAACATACTGCACTGAACATACATTAATTAACAACACCCACCCCACCCACCCCACCACACACACACGCACACACACCAGCATTCCTTTACCTGTTTGCGTCGTCCAGACTGAGACAGCTGAAATGGCGCCAAGCATATTTCCTCAATGAGCTGTTGCTACCTCTAGCTCTGTTACAAAGTCCAGTATGAGGACAAATCCCATCAAACTGAATGCTGTTCACACGGTGGTGTGGGTGATGTACCTTCTGGCTCAAGGTATGACTGATCCACAGTCACTACAGTAGGAATACTGGCTTTGCTGAAAATAAAATTTACAGAATTGACAGCTACATAAGTGGTAAATTTACAAAATTTGACACTATCATTCTATATTTATTCCATTGTAAAACAGTATAAACTACAAAATTAATATTAGAGGACTCCAACTGCTACACAGCATGCTGACATCCCTAGCAAGAGTGTCTACGAGGGACGTCTGAGGTAAGTGTTTATATAATATACATGTATAGTAATACATATATTACATGTGCACATGAATAACCGGCACGGGTCCTACTAATTACCGAAAACAACTCCTATATACGCGTAGAACGCAGTTAAAACATAGAAATAACAACACACAAACATGACTAAAGGTGAAAAAAGAGGCATTAAACTAGTTTAAAGGAAAAAAAGTACTTATTCACTCCAAGAGAAACAGGACGAAATGAACGTGTCTCCCAAGGGAAGCGACTCTGGTCCGGACTGGTTATTTTCTGCAATATCACCTTTTTTTCCTTTTAGCTTTTTTTTAAGGCCACTTTTTTCACCTTTAATCATGTTTGTGTGTTGTTATTTCTATGTTTGAACCGCGGTCTATCCGTATTAAGAGTTGTTTTTCGGTCGTTTCGTTGTTTTCGGTAATTAGTAGGACCGTACCGGCACACGCACGAGCAGTGGAAGGTGTGTCCAGTGTCAATGACTCATTCTGACTGAGGAAGTGTACTACTGGTGTGGCAGCACGAAATCATACTGTACATGTCTCACCTCATCACTATCTGATGTATGGTTCAAGTCTTGCTTTTCGCACAAAAGACACGTTCGTATTCCTTTACAGCCACAGGCCTTCGGTGCGTCCGACATTTTTGACGCTTTTGTGAAGAGTGATTGCCCCTTAAAAATCTGTTCACCCCAAAATTACCAAAACTATCATTTGCATCTGTTCCACTAAAATCAATCGTGTTTTAGACCAGAAATTAAAATTTAAGCGAAATGTTCTTTACTTGAAATCTGTTATAGCCTCTGAAAGCTATGGACGAGACACCAGTTGTATTTCATTTTTAGTGTTTCGTATGTAAACTTTTGTGTACCCTGCGGTAAATCTAACATTTTGGAGTTGCCTCCCCGGAAAATGTATTTATGTAACAACTCATTTTTGTAAATAGAGTAATCAAAGTTTAGAGTTCCCAAATTTTGAGGTAAAACGAAGACATCCGCTTCAATACGACTAGTAAGCAAACCAAGAAACATCAGAAACCATAAGAGTGATTTAGACTGCTAATATATACCGAAAAGATTTGAAAACAGCCTGTCTTTCATAAGGTACCAAAAAGCTTGACTACTCTGGGAAGTACTTTTGATTTACAATTTACTATTTTGTGACCCCCCCACTTCCGGGTCAAAAGTCACAGACCGGCGTCATGAACGACGGGCTATGGCCCCCTCTCTCCTGCTTGCAGGATGTATATTTTTTCCTCTCCTGTACACGTTAGTAAGAAAATTTTTGACAACCTGTTTCGGCCATAGACTCAAGCCGGGAGATATCTTCCTCATCAGTGAAAAGTAAGGCGCCTACTTGTGTAATTCGCACAAAACCACAGCGTCTAAGTGAACGGGCACTGCTCAAGTTTACGTCTGTAGATAGAAATCTATGTGTTCTACTCGCTTGTTTGCACTGAGTACATGTCATTTAACGTGTGCATAAAAACTCTGAATTCATAATCCAGACTCCTCCTGACCTCTCATGACAGCAATTTAAAGTAATATAAGGACCATTCCCACATACAGCAAGTGGTTTGAAGTGAGTCTTTATGTGTTTTTTGAAGTATGATGCATTTGTGATGAATGGTTTCAGATGTTTGGGCAGCACACAAGCATGTCTGTCGTTCGCTGTGGGTGCAGTGATTGTGACAAGTGTCAACGACATCATGGAAGACAGGTCAGTATGAAGATACATGTGTAACATGTCGAGTAATATATCACCTTTCTGCATTCCCTGCTTTCCGCAACCCCCAGTCCCACCCCCTCCCCGTATTATACACATATGATGTCTCCCGTAATGTAATAATTATAACTGAGTACTGTATAGGCGCTTTACCCAGTTTCTTGACATGGCTCAAAGCGCCACGAGCTGAACCCAACACATGCTCATGCACGTGAATCACATGAAATTCTCTCACACACTGGACATGAACATATTGCAGTCACATGGTGCAAAGGGTCAGCTCAGCAATTTAAGTTTCGGAATTCAGAATTGCATTTATGTTCAGATTTTGTGGGCTGAACATTTCGAAAGCAGAGGGGGAGGAATTAAGCCATAGTACCCAGAGTGAACCCCCGACGATCCGCCAGAATGAACAGTTTCACATACAAGAAGGGGAAAAGTTTTTGCCCCAAGTGGGACTCGAACCTGATCTCTCACATTTTGTACAAAGGCTCTCACCACTAGACCACTGACCGCCCCATGTCTGAAAGCGCAACTGTGTAAAAAAAACAAACAAAAAAAACTTATTCAGCTTGAAGAGAGAGAAAGGTAAAAATGAGCTGGGCTGTAACGGATGTTAATATGTTCCTGCTTGCAGTTTGATTCCTAAGTATTGAAACCTTTCCTTCTGTTTTCAGGCACTGGTTGACCAATGCATATGCCTGGTTTGCAGTACCGTACTTCCTGTATGACATCTGGGCAATGTACTACACCTTTATATATATGCAAGATGACACATTCCACAGTTTGCCAGTCAAGGACCGTATGCTGAGATTTGCCCGAAAGTCCGTCCTGCTGTTGATACATCACACAGTCCTGCCTTTCATCATATTTCCTATTATCATTGTGAGTAGACCAACAGTTTAAAACCTGTGTATTGTACAATTAAGAGTCTTTGCAGGCTGAAGGACACAAATACACAGGGCCTCAAAATGCCTGTATATTCCCTATTAGCCTCAGGCATCATAGTCACCCCTAAAAATGCTTCAATCCAGAAACAATTACTACCATGAACAGACCATTCAAACGCATGCACCTGACAGGAGTTAAAAATGAATGTCTCCTTTCCCGCTCAGGCCTCACTGGAGTAATGCACGTCTGCTTTCTCTTTAGGCCAGAGAACCAGTTCACATAAATCCACTTGTCTCACTTGTGGTTGACCTGTGTGCAAAAGTCCCAGCTTCACTGGCAGCTTGCCTCTTTTTGTGACCGCCTGCCATGCACCTTGACCTACATAACATAAAAATCACAAAAATCAATCTTTTTCATGACAACAAGAATCACTACAGACTAGCACACTCACCAAACAGGGTACCTCAGAGAACACCAAACATGACCCCCACGGTCAATTTGTGGCCTTACGCCTGCAGAAGAGTGGGTACAGGTGTGTTTGTGAGTGCGCAGGTACTGTCAGAATAGGCTGTCTTTGTGACAAGTGGAGCTCATAATGAACCACGCTGCCGTCTACAGGCTGCACAGACTTAACTCATTCTACCTGAACTATGACTAGAGTTGTAACAGTTTGTAAACTTACATTTTCTCTCCCTTCCCAACATGTCTGCTGTCAGGTTTCCTTGGCAACCCTCTGAAGGTAAATGTCAAAATATAGGGAAAGTGGACGGGGATACTTTTGGGTGTCTGTCCTGTGGAGGTGTCCTGGTTATACAGTGTGTCCACCTGGAGAGGTACCCAGAGTGAACCCCCAACGGTCAGCCCAAATGAACAGTGCCACGTAAAAGAAGGAAAATTTCTTTGCCGAAAGTGGAGAGGTTTTACTGTATGTTATGTCTGTTGCTTTTCTTTCTTCAGTCGGCTTCTAAATTTAATGCTGCTGATGTATCGAGACCATTGCATTTCAATATATTATACATCAACACTGGATGCATGTACTTGCTGACATTATAGTTTTGGGCAGTGATGCATGTACATACTCTGTAGCTGCGTCATTCCTAACCAGATCTTTTCTTTTTGTTTTGTACAGTTTTACAGACGTAACCTGGGGGACTTCTTTGTAGGCACCTTCTACATGATTGAAATGACGATTCCTTTCATCGCTGCCCGTGAGGTTCTTGTTCAGGTGTGTAGGATGCTTTTTGTATCAGTGGACAGATTTGCTTCATGTCTTGATGTGACATTTTCATGACTGACTGTAACCCCTCCCCCCCCCCCACCCCACCCCAACCAATCCCCCTCACGACTACTAAAATACCATTAAGATAAGATAAGAATACTTTATTCATCCCTCATGGGGAAATAAATGTCTGCTTAAAACATAACAGTGACAGTAAAAGACATTAAAATTCTGCACACACATTGCAAACACACACACACACACACACACACACACACACACACACACACACACACACACACACACACACACACTCACTTCTCACCCCTCACCCACTCCTTCAAACTAACTGATCACAGCAAAACAGGAGTACCTCCAAGGACAGACCACAGGCTGTAATATACATGTATATGTAATAAGTGATCCGCGTAAAATGAGTACTGATAACATTCATATAGAAAGTACATTGCTCATTATGATTAAAGATACAACCAACAAAAATACTGAGAACAGCTGCCAAAAGGTGCGCGTGCACACACACACACACACACACACACACACACACACACACACACACACACACACACACACACACACACAAACAACACAACCTGGCAATCATACCGGTAAGCATCTACTCTAAGTAGCAGTGTGCAGCATCTACTCTAAGTAGTAGCGGGCACATACCTTGTAAATGAGAGACCGTATTGTTCATGACAGAATGCGTACTAATACTTACGTCTGTCTTTCTGGTCTTTTGCAGCTGAAGCTGAAAGACACCCCCTACTACATCGTCGCTGGACTGCTGATGGTTTCATCGTTTTTCGTCACGCGTATCCTCGTGTTTCCCTACTTGTACTGGCGCTACTCCAGCCACGCTGGCATTCCTTTGCACCACGTGTTCACCTCTATACCGATCAAGTGCAATCTTGGGTGTCTAACGATTGCTCTGCCGCAGTTTTACTGGTTTGGTTTGATGGTTCGAGGCACTGTGCGTGTTCTGTACAAGATGTACACAAGATCCTCCTCCAAAACAGCATAGGCTCAATTGTTTTTTGTTGTTGTTGTTTTTTTCAGATAAATGCCGCACGTGCCAAGACTATTCATAGCGGGAACTGCATTTTGTAAGGAAATTTGTATCATGTGGCTCTGTATTGTGAAATTCCTCATAGTAAAAACTGCATTTTTAAAGAGATTTGTATCATGCACCTTCATTGTGCAATTTCTTTTGAAGCACTTACCGGGAATGCAATTTTTTCGGTGCATGTTCCTATGCTGTCCCATGTTTCCCTTCACCCTTATTTCTCATCACATGTAGCTGATATTTGAAAGATCACTTTCTTGTTTAGGCAAACTCTGTAACAACATTTTCCTGCATTGATAATGAGCTTTCATGTCTGTGATAACATTTGCATTACCGGTAGGTTGAGGGAAAAAAATGTGTCTGTTTATGGGGAAAAAAGATATTCTTTAGTCTGTAAACCTTTTGTAGTTACATTTACACCTGTTTTTAATTTGGCAGTCGGGATGATCACCCAAAAGAGGTACAACTGTACAATGAAATCAGATTGAGAAGAGGAGAAATATAGATTTGAGTGACCCCTAGTGGGGTATTATCATGGTGATTGTTCTTCTGATCAGGTCCATGCATCCCGTTGTAATTTGTTCAGTCCCACAAAGTGTTTAGTGGTTTAATCTTGCGAAGATATGGTTGCCCATTGATAGAATTGTGATAGTGTGTTTCCAGTGCCGGTGGATAGGTAAGCCAGTGTGCCAATTTTTTGCTCTGTGTGTGTGAGTGCGTGTGTGTGTGTGTGTGTGTGTGTGTGTGTGTGTGTATTAGAAAGAGAGAGAGTGGATGTGGGAGTTTTAGTTGTTCAGCATGTACCACAGTAGTTTTGAATTGTATCTATTGCAGTGCGTATGCTTGCAGTGTTTGTAACATCTGTAAAATCTATGTCTCCACAATAACAAGACTGGTTTGCATAATGTTTTTGCATACGTTGCTCAAAGGAAGTGATATTAAGGACTCCGAACTGAGTTTTTACAATCAAAGCTCCACAAAAACGCCACTTTTAATGCTACTGCTAGGTACTTGTAGTTGTTTTTAATCGTTTGTAAGCTACTCCTGTATACTCAATATACATCTACCACTGTGCAACGGAGAATGTTTTCTGGATCTGCAAACCACCTCTGTCTAACCACATAGAGTGTACTCTTGAGCTTTATTTTTTTTACTGCTGAATACATGTTATGTTTTTCCACTCCCTTCTTCTCTGGTTCCTGTTCTGCACATACCCAAATTTAGCAAATCTCTCTCTGTACAGGGGGAGCCAGGGTGGCCAAATGGTAGAGTGTTGGACTTCTGATACTCGGGTCGTGAGTTCGTATCCCGGTTGGGGCCAGATATGTACTTACTTACTTACTTAGGCCCTTGGCTCCACGTGGAGCATAGGCCATCTGACAACCCTTCGCCATCGCACTCTGTTCTGGGCTAGTCTTGCCACTCCAGTCCAGTTGGTACCCTGCTTACATAGCTCTGCCTCAGTGTCCCGCCTCCAGCTGTTGCGAGGCCGGCCTCTCTTCCTTTTCCCCTGTGGGTTCCATGTCAGGGCTTGGCGTGTGGTGCTGGATGCTGGCTTCCTGAGGGTGTGTCCAATCCAGCCCCACTTCCTCCGCAGGATCTGCTTGGCCACTGGTTCCTGCCCCGCTCGCTCCCACAGCTCTTCATTCCGGATCTGGCCAGATATGTGCGCTGGCTTTTTCATTGTTGCCCCGTTTTTTATATCACCCGTATGTGGTGGAAAATATCCACCCACCCACCCTGTCTGTACAGTTTCTTCATGCACATCCATTTTTTTTTTCAATTGCGCCCATGTTCACTTTCCATGTTCACCCATTGTTTCTTCATGCACACCCGTCGTGCACCCGTTGCTCCATCACTTACAGTGCACCCATTGGTTCGTCATGCACACCTATTTTATCTTCATGCGCATCCTTTTATTATGCACACTAACTGTGCGCCCATTGGTTCATTCCAGGGTCTATACAGGTCATGGAATCCTGGAAAAGTTATGGAATTCGAAAATAGCTTTTCCAGGCCTGGAAAAGTTAGGAAATTATCTCAAGAGTCATGAAAAGTCATAGAATTTTTTTGAATGTTATGGAAACCATTTTGAGCCAGACAATGAGATGGTCAGCTTGGTGATTACACACTGTACAGCTAGCCAAAAATACCAACAAACTGCCTTCCCATAAGACTAATGACCAACTCAGAACATTGGTCTTGCTGACTGCGATAACTTGGATAAGGTCAGAATTTCTCCCCTCACGTATGTCAGTGTGACAGAGGGTGAGGAATTTGTCTTGGAAAACAGGAGAGTTGGCCTGGAAAAGTGATGGAAAATTCATGAATTTTTGTGACTGATCTGTATGGACCCTGTTATTCATTCATTCACAGCTCCGTATGCCCCTTGGCACTTGAGGCAGCAGCCAAGGCTTTCCACTTTGTTGGTTTTCTGCAACTTTCAACACTGTTTCCCAAGAGAGGTTCCTTGCCTTGAGTTCACGCTCAGTGGCAGGTTTCCAGGTCTCTTTTCGTCTGCCTCGTCTTCTTTTCCCTTGCGGAGTCCACCTGAGTGCTGTTTTCTGTAGTGAGCTGAAGGGCATTCTCAGCCCATGTCCAAACCATCTCCACCTTTTTTTCCTGCGTTGAATGCCGTGAGGGGCTGGCTGGAGATCTGCTGCTGAAAGAAGTTCCTCGTTGGAGATAGCGTTTGGCTAGAAAATGTGGCGGATTTGACAAAGGCATTTAGTCTGGAAGGTGTAAAGCTTTAGTTTGCTCTGTATTCTTTTTGTACTCAAAATAATGTCATACTCAAAACTGCATTTGATGGGATCATGTGTGTGTGTGTTTAAACCAGTTCTGACATATCAGTATCTGTGTGACTGGTAAGCAAGTATATAATTGTATTTATGTTTTTGTTTTGTTTTGGCAATCAAATGTAAAGAGTCATTCAACTGGAGTGCTTGAATACTGTTTTTTGTGTGCACGTGGTTTGAATGTACCTGTACGAATCGTGTCAACTTTGATTACAGTATTTTGCGCACACAAGTAGTTGCACAAACAGTATAAGCATTTGAAGACATGCCGAAAAGGGTTTCAATTTTGGTTACTGTTGTAGAGATCGCAAAAAGTCACTGCATTTCGATGGAAATTTCTAGACCATCCCAGAACATGATGGTGCAGTAACGTCAGTAGATTACGTAACCTTGGAAAGATTCCGTAACTTACTGGCAAGGTATGCCATTCATTGCTCTCCACTGTAATGGATCCCATTTGGTTATTTGTCAGAGCTTTGTACGGCTTGCGTATCAGTGTGTGTGTGTGTGTGTGCAATATTGCAAGTTGATGTCTGTCTGGTTCATCTGGGTCTGTGCAAGAGTGGGCCTCCTTTTTTGGAGGGCGGTCGGTGGTCAAGTCACCATTGCGAGAGGTCAGGTTCGAGTCCCACTCAGGGCGAAGAACTGTTTCTTCTCGTATGTGGCACTGTTCATTTGGGCCGACCGTCGGGGGTTTTCTCCGGGTACTCCAGCTTCCTCCCCCTCTGCTTTGGAAATGTTCAGTCCACAAAATAAAAAAATAAATGCAGTTCTAAAATTCCGAAACTTAAATTGCTGAGCTGGCCCTTCGCACCATGTGATTGTAATGTGATCATGTCCAGTGTGTGAGAGAATCCATGTGATTCACGTGAGCGTGCGTGTTGGGTTTAGCTCGCGGCGCTCTGAGCTAAATTAAAATACTGTATTTGGGATGAATTAAAGAGCCTATATTGATGAGCTTATTATTTTTTTTTTCTCCGCAGAGATGTGCATTCATTGGCAAAATTTTAATAAAATGTATCTGAGCAGTCTTACGGGGAGCAGTGTTTGCATCACACACACACACACACACACACGACATGCAGATAGAACGAAGGATAGAATTCAAGCATGAAATATTTGGGAAAGACAGTTGACGCTAACCTATTTCCTAACATATTTGTCCCTTCAGTATTACGTCTGCTAAAGGCTACCACAGAATTAAATACACTCAAATCAGCAGAATGTGACTGCAACCACTGCCTGTGGGAAACAGGTCAACATGAGCGATGTTTATCACTTGAATGGACCTGCACTTTCAGTGTTCCTGATTACACACAGTTGTGTGTATTTGTATGTACAAAATTCTTAAATTGACGCACATATTTGAGAACAGTGTGTCACAAGGGACACACGTTTTTGGTCCCACACTCACCAGGAAACTTGATGAACAAAAAGCAGTCATTTATTATAATGCACAATTTGCTAAGCATGCGGATTCCTCACCTTGCCAATTCGCTATGGCTGACGCGCTACAATTCACATACATCTATCCTACTTGAATACTTTTGTAAACAACAAGTGGTTTTGCCTTTCAGACTTTTTATACCAAAAGTCCAGGGACCCTCAAAATTAGGGAGAGAGGGTCCCAAGGATCCTTGTATTTTCAAATCACAGGGACACACTGACATACTGGCCGCAAGTGGATGGTGGTACTGTCTGAGTTTTGTTTAGATTGCATTGATACATCCAGATTATTTGTGTGTTCCAAGTCTTTCTCTCGCGTCAAATTCCTTGCACACAAGAACGACTTTAACCCCTACGGTTTCGCCTTCTATGCTTCTAGTTTTGGAAGTCTAACCGTCCAAGGAATCTCAGTTTCACTGGCAAAACTGCAGTCCCCGCCACACAGGTTTTTCTCTTCCTTCCTTGTCAATGTCTGGCTCGAGACTATCATCCAAATCATAACTTTTGTCAGACTTCTCACTATACCCATGCCTATAAACACCTAAAAATGGTGACTTCAGCAACCATCAATATTTGCCTTCTGTCCAACGCACAGATGACAAAAATTCCAAATCTATTATAGAGCATGTATAGGCAAAGCATTCTTCCTTGCAAAAGAGCCATTTAAGAACTGTTACTCTTGCCTGATTCTTACATACTGGGCCCGAACTGAAAGGAGGGTTAACAAAAAAAACAACACCCCCCCCCCCCCCCACCATATATGAAAACGTGCGTATAGGGTCCATGAACTACCTGCGACTGGTCACGCGCTACGCGCGACTGGTCATGAACGACGCGCGGCTGGTCATATGCGACGCGCGGTTGGTCATATGCGACGCGCGGTTGGTCATGCGCTACCCGCGATTGGTCATGGGCTACCCGCGATTGGTCATGCGCTACCCGCGATTGGTCATGGGCTACCGCGACAACTAGCGACTGGTCATGAACGACGGGCGACGGGCGACGGGCCGTGATATTGGTCATGCGCGACGGGCCGTGATATTGGTCATGCGCGACGGGCCGATATTGGTCATGCGCGACGGGCCGTGATACCAACTGCGCTCGGTATAGAAAAGTGTAGAATAGAAGAACCACTACTTCGCCTACTTCTTCCTTGACTCAAGGACATGTACAACGGTGGGAGTAATGGGGTGGGGGGGGGCGTGGGGGGGGGGGGGGTGCAGTAACTAAGCAGGGTTGTTACCATCTGTATGTGATTGGTTAAAACTCAATCAGTCTTGCACCCCCCCCCCCCCCCCCCGTCAGTCACCCTTCACACCAGTCTGTGTCTGTTGATTGGTCAAAGCTCATACGTCAATCAGTCTTAGTTTTGAGACACCGGGTATTGAGGCGTGTAAGGGCCGCCGCCTGTCTCGACGTGACGTCAAACAAAAGACAGAGCACGTGCCCGCCCATAGTATCGCACCTGGGAAGAGCTCCACAAATCACTGTGGGCGATCGGTCATGCGCGACTGGTCATAAGCGGCTGGCTGGCGCTTTGTCTGTGATGCCGGCGACTTCAAACAAAAGGCAGAGCTCACAGCCCCACAGCCTTTGCTGTATCACAGTCGCCAGTATTAACCCAACAGCAGCCGATTGGCGCCAGGCACTTGGTACACCCCCCCCCTTCCCACCAGTAACCCCCACACACACACTCGGCGAGCAATTACACGGCGTTAAACGGCAAGTCATCGGCACGTGCCCAAAGCCTGACCTTCCTGTCCATCTGATTAGTCTCTCGGTGGGAGTAATGGGGGGGGGGGGGGGGGGGTGCAGTAACTAAGCAAGGTTGTTACCATCTGTATGTGATTGGTTAAAACTCAATCAGTCTTGCACCCCCCCCCCCCCCCCCCGTCAGTCACCCTTCACACCAGTCTGTGTCTGTTGATTGGTCAAAGCTCATACGTCAATAAGTCTTAGTTTTGAGACACCGGGTATTGAGGCGTGTAAGGGCCGCCGCCTGTCTCCACGTGACGTCAAACAAAAGACAGAGCATGTGCCCGCCCATATTATCGCACCTGGGAAGAGCTTCACAAATCACTGGGGGGTGGGGGGGTGATATTGGTCATGCGCGACGGGCCGTGATACCAACTGCGCTCGGAAAAGTATAGAATAGAAGAACCACCACTTCGCCTAATTCTTCCTTGACTCAAGAAATGTACAACGGTGGGAGTAATGGGGGGGGGGGGGGGAGGGGGACGTGGGGGGGGGGGGGGTTGCAGTAACTAAGCAAGGTTGTTACCATCTGTGTCTGATTGGTTAAAACTCATACGTCAATCAGTCTTGGCCCTGTCAGTCACCCATCACACCAGTCTGTGTCTGTTGATTGGTCAAAGCTCATACGTCAATCAGTCTTAGTGTTGACACACCGGGTATTGAGGCATGTAAGGGCCGTCGCCTGTCTCGACGTGACGTCAGACAAAAGACAGAGCACGTGTGCCCGCCCATAGTGTCGCACCTGGGAAGAGCTTCACAAATCACTGGGGGGGTGGGGGGGGGGGGGGGCTGGTGGTGCAGTAAGCAAACTCCTGTGGGCAAAAAAAAAAAAATTAAAAGCAGAACATGAGGACAGGTGGAAGGGGGGGGGGGGGTTAATGTATGGTATGGTATGGTATGGTAGACTTCTCCTCGGCGCACATATCCATCTCTGCTGAAATGCTCACGGCGCCGCAGGGCTGGAGGACGAAGCAGTGAAAGCCTGCTGCCGTTAAGCGCTACTTTGTGTGCAAATCTCCACCCTGCTATTCACTCTGGTGCGTGCGACAGTATTTCTGTTTACCACGCCACCGAAAGATGAAACGTGGGATTTTTAGCGTGCACACTTGATGTTTGTGCGGGCGTGTGTACACGAAGGCGAGACAGGCACCGCAAATGAGTCTGCACATGGATTAGACTCGATATGGGAAGGAAAAATCCCACCATATTCCTGCCCACCGGGGACTCGAACCCGGCAGCTCAGGATCCGAAGTCGGATGCCTTAACTACTAGACCAAATCCCCTGCCAAATGTAGTGCCGGGACCACACACACACATTCACGTGAATAAAAGAACCACCACTTCGCCTACTTCTCCCTTGTATTAGAAAATTAACTAGAGGAGCAAAGCTTCCTTGGCTCACTTGTGAGGTGGGTCAAGGTCATTCAAAAGAGTATGTTCGTAAAGCTCTTATCACTAGCTATCCTGAAGTAGGGTGTCTCTTGTGTTCATAGTTCCTAAGAAAACGGCAAATGGCGATACAACAGTTTTCCCAGGACAGCTTCTATGACCTTGACCTTAGGTCAAGGTCATTCAAATGAGATCTGTAAGTGAAGAGCTTATCAGTAATTATCATTATGCCAAGTTTGACAGCTCTAGTTTTTGTAGTTTCTGTACAAGTGGTAATCTAAAATTTCACAACAGACAGCTGTAATGACCTTGACCTTGAGCCAAGGTCATTCGAATGGGTATGTGTGCATAGGTCTCATTGCTGTCTATTACTGTCCCTTGTTTGGTGCATCTGCTGTTTGTTGTTTCCAAGAAAATGCTAACGTTAAAGTCTCCGCAAAACATGTTCAAATGGCCTTGACCTTGACTCAAGGAAATTGAATACAAGCATGCCAGTACAGGTTTTGTCAATGTCTATCATCATGCAAAGTTTGATGCCTCTGGTTCCCCTACATTCTGAGAAAACGGCAATTTTAATTTCCAATGCGACAGCTATTGATGACCTTGACCTTTAGTCAAGGTTATTCAAAATGGTATTTCTTGAAAGGTCTTACTACTGTTTATCAGCAAGCCAGGTTTGGTGCTACTGCTGTTTATTGTTTCTGAGAGACTGCAAATGTTAAGGTTTTCGAAGGTTTTCCGCAAAACTGCTTGTGTAGCCTTGACCTTGATTCAAAGTCACTGAATACAGGTATGTCAGTGAAGGTGTTGTCAATGTCTATCATCTAGCAAAGTTTGATGTCTCTGGATTTCCTAGATTCTTAAAAATTGCCAATGTAAAATTTCCTAACAGATAGCTTTAGTGACCTTGACCTTGCGTCAAGGTCAATCGTTATGGTATGTTTTGAAAGGTCTTATGGTTGTCTATCAGCGTGCCGAGTTTGGTGTCTCTGATGTTCATTGTTTCTGAGAAAATGCCAATGTTAAGGTTTCGGGAGGTTTTCCGCAAAACAGCTTGTGTGGCCTTGACCTTGACTAGAAGTCACTAAGTACAGGTATGTCAGTAAAGGTGTTGTCAATGTCCATCACCATGCAGAGTTTGATGTCTCTGGCTTTTTTAGACTCCGAGAAAATGCCAATGTAAAATTTCCAAACAGACAGCTTTAGTGACCTTGACCTTGGGTCAAGGTCAATCACAATGGTATTTTTTTAAAGGTTTTACGGCTGCCTATCAGCGTGTCAAGTTTGGAGCATCTGCTGTACATTGTTTCTGAGAAAATGCCAATGTTAAGGTTTCATCAGGCTTTCCGCAAAACAACTTGCATGGCCTTGACCTTGACTCAAAGTCACTAAATATAGACAGGCCGGTAAAGGTATTGTCAATGTCCATCATCATGCAAAGTTTGATGTCTCTGGCTTTTCTAGATTCTGAGAAAATGCCAATTTAAACTTTCCAAACAGACAGCTTTAGTGACCTTGACCTTGGGTCAAGGTCAATAATTATGGTATATTTTGAAAGGTCTTATGGCTGTCTATCAGCAGATTAAGTTTGGTGTCTCTGCTGTTTGTAGATTCTGAGAAAAGGCCAATGTTAAGGTTTACTGCGGACACACAGACACACGGACACACAGACACACACACAGACAGACGACGGAGGGTTATTACATAGACTCACTTTGTTACACAAGTGAGCCAAAAAGCACACTAACTGTCTGAAGATATACAACCATGGGAGTAATTGGGGGGAGGGAGGTGTTAGAGGGGTGGTTGCTAAGCAAGCTCATTTTCCCTGAGCTTTAACCATCTGTGTCTGTTTGACTGGTTAAAACTCATAGTCATACGTCAATCAGTCTTGGTCCTGTCGGTCACCCATCACACCAGTCTGTGTCTGTTGATTGGTCAAAGCTCACACACCGGGTATTGAGGCGTGTACTTGTCCTCCAAGTAGGGCAGTCGCCTGTCTCGCCGAGACTTCAAACAAAAGACAGAGCACGTGCCCGCTCACAGCATCATACACAGCTTGACAAATCACTGAGCGGGAGGTGTGTGTTTGTGTGTGTTGGGGGGGGGGGGGGGGTTCAGTAAGCAAGCCCCCACCCCCCAACACACTAACTAACAGTAAAGGGGAGGGGGGGGGGGCAATAACTTACCCATCTGCTGGTTCTATGCTTCAAATGGTAGGGGATTTGTGTTCTCGTAGTTGTCGGGCGCATCGTGACTTCGTGAGGCGAGCAGCCCCACCAGTTAAGTGAGAGTGAGTGTTCTGAAAACTGAGGTGTTGACTGACACGAACAACAGGTTGGCGCCTTTGGTCGATCAAGGCCGGGTGTTAAAGACGAAGTTGATTGACACGTACCTGGAGTGAGACACTTCACCCCTGCCACGATTCATCCATATATAAATGTGTGTTGTTACACACCATTTACATGTACTACACCACTACACCCCACTTACTACACTGCTACACCCCACTTGCTACACCACTACTCTGCTACACCCTAGTAAAGACATTGATTGTTATTGTGTGACTGCCCTACAACACTTACAATTTTTTTTTTTAATTTCTCTTGCTGCAGGGTGACTCTTTCTTCACCTTCCGCGTGCGGAAGAGAGAGAGAGAGAGAGAGAGAGAGAATGCATTTAAAATATTGACTTGCCACACATCACTTACATAAATTTTCTCTGACTGCAGTCTGACACTGTTGCGCACATTTGAGTGTTTGTGTGCCCGAGGGAGAGAGAGGTGTGTAGTATTGTGTGTGCTTTCCTTCGTTTCGTTTAGGAGACCGCCCACGGGGCTGAACAAAAACGGTCGTTATGGGAAACACACACACACTCACACACTGACACACACACACACACACACTGACACACACACACACACACACACACACACACACACAGAGCAGCTTGAATCACGACGCACAGCCTCAATCATAAACCCAGAAATGCAACTCTGTTCTAGTAAGCGCAGTCAGTATACATACATGTGCAAGACACAAGTCAACTTTGAGGGCAGATACGTCACAAAGAATCACTGCGTTTACGTTTTCTGACTCGTTTTATTTTCAGACACAAAGTAGGGGACTGCCCCTATCGTATCCGCGTCCGGTCTCCATTCACACACTCGGAATGACAACACACACACATTTCATACATGTACACATGCGTGTGACAATGCTTCTAGCGAAACTGAACAGTGGTTAGTGATCTGCTACGTGTGAGGGAGAAAGTGACTGACAGTTATTTCAGCGTAAGAGGTGATCACAACCCGCTTTACTGCATGTGTTTTTAGGGGGTGTCATGTCAATTAACTGTAGTGATGCGCTAATTGGTCTGCCTTGATCGGTCAGTGCGTCACAGTAGGGGGCCACGTGGCGGTTCGATTCTTGATTGTTGATTCTCTCTGTTGTATGTATTTCACAAATACGCCTTTCCTTTCTTTTCTGCATTAAAAGCAAATATAGCATGCTTAATTGTGTGCATGACGTTTTGCTGTGTCATGCACAAAATTTTTCTGGCGAGACTACGTAGGCGGGAATTAAGCTGCTCCGCCAGCAACGATCTCCTTTGTTACTTGGCCCTCCTGTACACCTGTGTGACCGTGACCAAAGAAGTGATAGGTGCCACTCAAATCATGATAGACACGGGCACCTGTGCGCCGTGAGAAAACAACGCGTGCTAATCTCGCTTGATTGACGGGCGATGCTCTTCCGTTTGAGCCAATCAGAAAGGCGCCACCACTTGATTGACATGCACTTACACACACGGGGGCGACGCTCTTCCGTGTGAGCCAGTCAGAAAGGCGCCAGTGATGTGCGGAGCAGCTTTAGGTCTATTGTATTTGATAACACCACAATACACATGAGAAAACAACGCGTGCTAATCTCGCTTGATTGACGGGCGATGCTCTTCCGTTTGAGCCAATCAGAAAGGCGCCACCACTTGATTGACATGCACTTACACACACGGGGGCGACGCTCTTCCGTGTGAGCCAGTCAGAAAGGCGCCAGTGATGTGCGGAGCAGCTTTAGGTCTATTGTATTTGATAACACCACAATACACATCAACTCTGTTTGTATGGAGACATACGTGTTGTCAAGCAAGGATTGACCATGATTGGCAACCACAAAAACACACCTTATCGGCGGGCGGTCATCCCAGTACTGGTTGACACCCATGTTGCGTGACTTGCATTGCTCTGATTGGCTTACACGGAAGAGTATGTTTCCCAAGACGCGTCGAAGTACATGTCAATCAGCCTAGAGCTTAGACTCTGTTGAGCGGCTGAAGTGTGAAGTATTGTTATGCTTCGTCTGGTGTTGGATCTCACGATGATGTTTCGTGTTTAATGGCCCCACCACTTGGGAGAGACTAATCAGATGGACAGGAAGGTCAGGCTTTGGGCACGTGCCGATGACTTGCCGTTTAACGCCGTGTAATTGCTCGCCGAGTGTGTGTGGGGGTTACTGGTGGGAAGGGGGGGGGGGGTGGTGTACCAAGTGCCTGGCGCCAATCGGCTGCTGTTGGGTTATTACTGGCGACTGTGATACAGCAAAGGCTGTGGGGCTGTGAGCTCTGTCTTTTGTTTGAAGTCGCCGGTATCATAGACAAAGCGCCAGCCAGCCGCTTATGACCAGTCGCGCATGACCGATCGCCCACCAGCACCCTCCCCCCCCCCCCCCAGTGATTTGTGGAGCTCTTCCCAGGTGCGATACTATGGGCGGGCACGTGCTCTGTCTTTTGTTTGACGTCACGTCGAGACAGGCGGCGGCCCTTACACGCCTCAATACCCGGTGTCTCAAAACTAAGACTGATTGACGTATGAGCTTTGACCAATCAACAGACACAGACTGGTGTGAAGGGTGACTGACGGGGGGGGGGGGGGTGCAAGACTGATTGAGTTTTAACCAATCACATACAGATGGTAACAACCCTGCTTAGTTACTGCACCCCCCCCCCACCCCATTACTCCCACCGTTGTACATGTCCTTGAGTCAAGGAAGAAGTAGGCGAAGTAGTGGTTCTTCTATTCTACACTTTTCTATACCGAGCGCAGTTGGTATCACGGCCCGTCGCGCATGACCAATATCGGCCCGTCGCGCATGACCAATATCACGGCCCGTCGCGCATGACCAATATCACGGCCCGTCGAACGTCGCCCGTCGTTCATGACCAGTCGCTAGTTGTCGCGGTAGCCCATGACCAATCGCGGGTAGCGCATGACCAATCGCGGGTAGCCCATGACCAATCGCGGGTAGCGCATGACCAACCGCGCGTCGCATATGACCAACCGCGCGTCGCATATGACCAGCCGCGCGTCGTTCATGACCAGTCGCGCGTAGCGCGTGACCAGTCGCAGGTAGTTCATGGACCCTATACGCACGTTTTCATACCTCCCCCCACACACACACAAAACCATGGCATACTTGTGTGCGTTACAAAAGGTGCACTTTATTTAACTGACAAGTCTGTAAGTTGTCTATTTTTTTCCCTAGAAGCCTGCACATACAAAAAACAGACATTTACACAGATACACAGCCTGAATAAACAGTATAAGAATTTAAACAGATATAGCACAAGCAATACCTTAACTCTTTGACCGCCTTTTACACTGAAAAATCTTGAATTTGAAGGTCTGGTCGAAAACCAAGGAGGAAACAAAATTAGTTTCAGTTTCAACGTCAAACCTTAACCATCTTCTCTGAGCACCATGTGTGCCGGTGCGGCTGGTAACAGAGCTGCTTGAAATAGTATCTTGCATCAGAGGGCCTAGCAGTGAACAAAAACTGTTGTAAACCTTACCTAATATCTCCTTCTTCCTGCTCACAATCAACTGGTTGATTATTATAGCAGGGTGGGGGGTCAGTTTTTAAAAACAAACTAAAAACCCACTTCTTCCAGTTAGCCTTCTCTCCCTCTTAGTTAATTAGCTGCGAAATGGTCTTTGTTGCTTGCGCAACTCTCTGTAAAACTCATCCCCCCCCCCCCCCCAGCTCATTTTATCGAGATCCCAGCTGTATGTTATGAAAGTGATGTGTGTGTGTGTGTGTGTGTGTGTGTGTGTGTAATTGTAGAGCGCTCTGAGCCAGCGTCTGCTGGGATACTGTGTTATATAACAGCAGTTTATTATTATTATTATTATTATTAAGATTCGTAAAAGCAGGATGCAAATTAACCATTTTTGACTGATGCTGGGACACTTTATTCCAACAGTCCACTGGTAACCAAAAAGTGTGAAATGACTACACACACACATTAAAATTAAGCACAATTAGGTATTCCAGAAAAAAAAAAAAGAAGTCAAAACTTGTAAAACAATTTGGACTAGAATTTGTGTGGGCACAAAATTCCTGGGAAATTGTGAGTCACATTGTGAAGATATTACTTCAACTGTGGAATGTGATTGACTCGCACCTTTCTGTCACTTTCACCATTACATGTTCAACACTTAAACGCCCATGAAAAATTACAATTTTACTTGAAATCTTCAGACCACTATTATGCAATCTGCAGCAGTCTTGCGCCTAGCGGGAAGGCCCATTCATTGCATAACAGTGGCTTGAAGTGGCTCCTATTGGTGTGCAGTGGCTGGTTCTTTTTCACAAGTCTTATCATATACGGATTGGCCAGGCTTGGGCTGTTAAGAGATACTGACGGCTTCTCTTCAACATGGCCATGGTTTATGCTATATATCCCTGAAATCATATTTTCAAATTTCAACAGTGTGTTGACAAGGAAAAAAAGAATTGCAACAAATGACATTTTTATGCATGATACAAATAAATCAGCCAAAAATAATAATAATAATAATAATGTGTCTGAGGTTTCATGGTGTGTAATCTGTATAATTTACCCGGTATCTTTCATTTTCTGAAGAGGGGTTCCTCATTTGGCAGGGGTGCACATTTAAGTTTTAGCATGCATACAGGTACAAAACAAAAGAAGAAAAAACAACAGGAGGTATGTACAATAAAGAAATTTCAAAAAGCAGAAATAATGAACAGGGTTAATCTGCATATATATATGACTAAAGACTATATAGCCATCGTACTTCATCTTTATTTGAATTTTCAGACGCCAAATACATATCACTTGCTGTCATGTTTCCCTCTTTTTTTTTTTCTTTCTTTTTTTTTAAATTCAAGGACTGTTCTAAATTCAGGAAAATTAAATACTAACTGTAAAGTTTTCAATGAATCCATGCAATACATGTGATGATGAGGATGTGATTGTCATATATGACAAAGTCAAAATCGGTGGCATTGGCTCTTGTCAACAGCCAGTATACAGGATGCATCCACATTGAAATCCACGATATCCAGCCAGCGTAAACCTTATCCGGAAGGCAGAGGTCCAGGTTCACTTATAACCCAAAAACCTGTAATCAGAAGGATATGTGTATATAAACAATGAAGACTATGCACGATACACGTCCATGCACAGGATACGTACGGGCTTGTCGAACGCCAAACACCATACACATAGCGACAACTCCATGCAGTTTATAACCAGGCTGGGGAACTGCTGAAGGAAAAAGAGACTGAAAGAGGCTGGGGTGCAGTGGCAGTGCACTGGGGAGGGGGGGGGGGGGGGTTGGGGGGAACCATGAGGGCAACGCCCCACAAAAGAAAACAAATTTTAGCTTTTTTAGAGGCATTTAATAGCCTCTCCTGGCATCCAAAAGTGAAATTTAGAATGCCTTGGTACTGAATGCTAATCTTTAAAAAATAAAGTTAGACTGTCCCATCTGGTATATTACACATATCATGGTACATGACACTAAGTGCAACCTTCCCACCCCTTCCCTTTTCTTGCTTTCTCTGGGCCCACAGCCTGGAACTCACTACCACCAAGTCTAAAAATTATTCCGTCACGTTCCACTTTCAGAAAAAGACTGTTTTCCCATCTACTTGAAACTGAAACACTGAACCAGACGTTTACTTCTCGGTAATAAGAAAGTTTCTTTCAAGTGTCCATTTTGGTGTATAATCTGAACAACCATGTCAGGTGTGTGTGTGTGTGTGTGTGTATGTGAGGGAGAGTGAGTGAAAGATTTTTTCTTTCGAGTAATTTTTTTCTTTATTTTATCATTGTTTGTTTTTGTTTTTGTTTTTTTCTTGTATTTTCCTTTAATCTTGCCATTGTAGTCTTTTGTTTTTGTAGCAACGGCTGATTGAAAAATAATCATTGTTTGGTTAAATCACTTCCGTTGGAAAATAAAGTTCGTTCGTTCGTTCGTTCCGCTGAAAGGTAGATTTTGGTTTTGGGGCTGACAGGATAGGAAATTTGGCTGACAACTGCCAAATGACTGAAAATTCCCCAGCCTGATTCCCCAACATGATTGGACTACATGTACAGTTAGAGAACATACCATATTTTTCTTGAAGGTGAAAGGGTATCTCACTAAAAAGTTAGCAGAAGAACACTACCTAACACGTTTCCAGTTTTAATTCATATCAATGACTGAGAAAATGGTGCAATCTGGTAATTTAGTTGAGGGGATGAAAAACACTTGCCAGAACTTAATGGGGCTGTCACAGCAGAACGGAGGAAAAACGCTAAAAAACTTCACATGACATACAGACGGATCATGATCGGATATATATATGATACAGAGACATGCAAAGATACACAGACATACGGATCTATCACTGCAGGCTGAAATGGTTTACAGGGATTTGCACACACACACACACACACACACACACACACACACACACACACACACACACACACACACACACACACAGAATGAAATCGATGGGACATATGCATGCATAAAAAAGACAATGCCCACACATCAATCTACGTACATACACACCCACAAACACACCCACAAACACTCACCCCACACATTGAAAAAGAGGGAAAATAAATCATGCATGCATTTACCAGACCACACCCACACCCACAAATGCATCCCCCCCCCCCCCCCACACACACCCATGCACCCACACCACGTTAGAAGGCACCTGCGCATGCATGTTAACAGGCCACACTCACAGAGCCAAACATACACACACATACATACAAATGCATCCCCCCCCCCCCCCCCCACACACACACCCATCCACCCACACACATTGAAATCGACGGAACATACGCATGCATATAATAACACTCAGACCACACTCACAAACACACACACACTGAACACACACATGCACACACACAAAAAGAATTCAAAAGGGAATGTGCATGCATTATCAGACACCCCCCCCCCCCCTCCCACACACACACACACACACACACCTGCCCTCCACACACACACACACACACACATACACACACACAGAGTGCAGCTAATAAAATCCCGGCCGTGCTGAAATAATTTATCTTATGCTGAAAAAGCCATAAAACGCAGCCCAGAATATTCCACACTCAGTACGACCAGGGTTAAAAATGACGGAAGAACAAAACAAAACGACAATGCGTGCTATAATTCCTGAAAGTTATTTGCACTCTAACGCTACAGGTTAACAGACAGAGATGAATTAGAAAAAATTAACAGAGGAGGGTCTTCACTAATACTACAGGTTTATAAATACACCATACACACATTAGTGGTACCCAGTGAATACACATCAAGCATCTCCGGTGATATTAAAAAAAAAAAAAAGGAAAAAAAAAAAAGGATGGCAGTTTGTACAAAGAGAAAAATGGAACATGGACAGAAATTTACCTATGTCAGCATTAAACCTCTTTCATTTACAGATTTATCTTCTGAAAAATAGTGAAAATAAACATACTCTAAAACAAGTTGACGCAGGTCTTATGTACACGTAACAGAAAATATGTGTCAGTGCGTAAGACATTTCACAAAAGAACACATATATGCCAAGTCTCTCGAACCATCTAAAAAAAAAAAAAAAGAAAAAAAAAAAAGGACCAATTACACCAGTGAAAGACAGAAAGAAAACATATTGTATGTTAAAGGCAAATAAAAATCTTGTTAAAGTCTCGATCTTGTTAAAGTCTCAATACATATGAAAATCACACAACATCGTGTGGAAAACTTTTCAACAAGTGTGCATAGCCTTCCGGCTACGTCGCTAAAAAACTTCTTAGTCCTACATCGTGTAAAACAACTTACCCATGGTTTTTACAGAGGTAATTTTCGACTTATTCCTAGTCCTACGTCGTGGGAAACAAATTACCCATGGTTTTTATATAGGCAGATTGTAGCTTATTCCTAGTCCTACATCGTGGGAAACAAATTACCCATGGTTTTCATATAGGCAATTCACAACTTATTCTTATTTATTGTTTAATTACTCTGCTAATTACAAGTTAAACAACACAATTTTTGGCATGAACAGAGTCAAACCATTTATTGACAAAGTCATGAAATTTCAAAGGTGTGACCTAAATATTGACCGAGATACGTTCATCTAAAGCAATGTGTGTGCAACTTTTTGCCCACGACGTAGCCGGAAGGTTAATCTGCGCATTAGAATCAGTCACTTGGGTCACTATACAAAACCACTGTGGTGACTCTGGCCGGCGTTTGTGTTGTCCTAAAAATATACCGCGCACTGAGCAGACAATGTTTATTTGTTTGCAGACTGAGGACTAGCTAGGCGGCGCTGATTAGCTGCTAGTTTTAGAAGATTTTTCAAGTCCCAGTCTGTTCATAAATGGAGTGGTGTTTCTCTAATAATAGCTAGAAGCCAAAAAGTCCCGAAAACGATTGCGATGGTCAAATTAAACATCCTTCTATCTGGCCAATAACCTTAGAGCTTTGAACACGGCGATTTTCGTGTTAATGGCATTAGGAACATAGAGGCTATAACTTTCAGGTATGCCTCATGTCATTATTACGATCTGTATAGATCACAATGACTGATAAAACGCAATAGCATGTAACTTTGAAATTTCTCCCTAATTTGAAATAATATGGCGCAAAGGACATTACTGTATTATGCCAAATGAAAATGATCCAAATGAGATGAAAAGAAACTGAGTAAAACTAACAGAAAGAATGTCAGATGAGAAAACCGCACGGAGAACAGATGTAAAATCGAGGGCTCCCTGGCAGAACGTACTTCTATCTGTATCGATAGGACCCTCTGGCAGGGGAACCCTCGAAATTCAGGAAGAAAAAAAATGAAACATGTTCCCCAAATATTAAAAGTGCATAAATAAAAAAATAAAATAAAATAAAATAACCCCTGAAACTTAGTTGTTACTGTCACCATGTGAAGACTGTCAAACGTTATTTACCTTGAGAAAAATATGCTGAGGGGATCCTACAGGTCATCATGCACGAATCACAACGATTACAGAAATCATGGATCATTTCATCAGTCTCACTCAACAACGTCAACATTGTCAATAAGCTTCAACACTAATGATAACAATCATTAATGAAATCACAGATCACTTCATCAGTCTCACTCAACAACGTCAACATTAATTGTCAATATAAAGCTTTAACAGTAATGGTAACAATCATCCAAAAAAACCCCAAAAAACTGCAAATTAACAACTTCAATGCCCAACATAACACTTACCAGTATCGACTTATTATTCTTCAGGTGGATACAGAAAAGTGGATGGATCTGAAGTCCTACAGAAATGACTTACAGTGTTAGGCACTGTGAGTACTGTCTACAGCAGGGTGATTTTCAAAAAAGATTGTGTGTGTGTGTGCGTGTGTGTGTTTGTGTGTGTGTGTGTGTGTGTGTGTGTGTGTGTGTGTGTGTGTGTGTGTGTGTGTGTGTGTGTGTGTGTGTGTGTGTGTGTGTGTGTGTGTGTTGTGTGTGTGTGTGGGGGGGGGGGGGGTGAGGGGGGGGGGGGGGGCAGGGCATGGCAGAGGCTAAGAAAACTTTCAAATGGTACGGGTTGGGGAGGGGGGGCACGGCGGAAGTGGAAACTTGACTTTGGTAATTAAAAAAAATTTGAAAAAAAAAAAAAAAAAAAAGCTACTGAAACAACAAGGACAAAAACGGCCAATACAGAATTCAGTAAAATTGATAGGGAATTAAGTCAATCATTATGGCATGACGTAAAATATGAATGGAAAATCACCTCTGTGTTTACCAAAAGCAGAGACATAAAAGAGTCGATCTCTCACAACCTACATGAGGACAGCAGTGAATTCAGCTACATGTACATCTACGAATTAGATTAACTGACTCTAATTACATGTAGTATAAGATACTGAGCGAATAGACAAGGATGAAACAATGGGGAACCACAACATGCAGAATGGACTGTCGTTCAGTACGTTTCAAGAAGTACGGCACAGCTATGCCATAATCGTATCTCAGGTAATAATGTGGAAGTGGGGTGAATCTTTTTTTTCTTTTTTTTTAACACTTTATTGTCCCTTTCAGGAAATTCAGGCTGCTTCCCCCGAGGGAAGCGTGTCGCAGCGCCACCCAATACCTAGCCTATATATATTTTTTTATTATTTTATTTTTACAATTTAATCTATGGAGAATGAAGGCTCAACACAGGCACGATCTGCACTCAGGGATTCTGTATTCTTCCGGTTCACTGTTCACACTGCCCGCATGTGTACTGACGATCTAGACTTCTGTATTTCAGACTAGTGGGAATAACCGTTCTTCAACAGTCATTTTCTATGGGAGAGCACTCTGCTTTTGTGCACCTTTGGACAGATCTGGGCATTTTCATGTTTGTGTGATGGAAATCAAAATGCACACTGACGGCTGCTGGCCAGGGAAAAACGTTCTTCGAGAATTTACAAGGTGCAAATTGTGTGTGTGGTTTTTTTTGTTTTTTTTGTTTAAATCTACAACAGACTCTCTGTACACATTCTGCATACAGTGGCAACCCATGAAGAAAAAAAGCATATACGCAGAGACTTTTCAAAGAACCCTGCACTACACTGCTGGAATCTTCCAAGCAAATCAGAACAGACTGACAGGCTCACCTTGAACATGATCGCCAGCACGGCTCCCAGAATGACGAACGGGAAAAATCCCAGAATGCCAGAGCGACGTGGTTTCTTGACCATCAGCCATTGCAGCCAGTCCAGTTTCTTCTCGGTGTAGGGTGGGTACCTCAGTCTACACAGATTAAAGAAAGCAAGTGGTGACACTCTGTTTTGAGTGAGACAAATCTATGTAGTTGCCGAATTTTGCTGTTAAAGTCCCAATACGTATTCAATTCAATTCAATTCAATATAACTTTATTGTCTGTCGATGGCAGAAAATTTTCTTCTGGCTCGCACACACACACACACACACACACACACACACACACACACACACACACACACACACACACACACACACGCACCCCTACATTAATTTATCTAGACATATAAATCCATACATATTAAACACAGATCCTAAAGTAATGTGTGATGTCTAAGTCTAATATACTATGCTACTAAACTAAGAAATCTAAACTAAAAGATGGCAAGGGCATAGCGGACATGACACAGCTGAGGAGCAAGCACAGTTATGAAAATCTCAACAAATAAATCTATACATACTGGGGACGGGCAGTAAACACAGTCATGACACCCATACAACAGTGTGTGGAAAGCTTCATCGAGGGCGCTTAATCTGTGCATCAGAATCAGTCACTTGAGTGACGATATTACATCTGAAACGTTCAAACCATTGCAGTGACTCTGGCTTGTGTATATGTTGTCATAGAGGCAGACTGCGATCCTCTGATGAAAAACTTCTCAAAGTTCCTCTGCGTAATATGAAAACTGCCGGTGAATGCGCGTTCAGCTACCTCGCCCCGACAATCTGGAACTCGCTGCCTTCTGCCCTCCGTGATGTCCCCCCACTGTCAGCCTTTAAATCACAACTTAAAACATACCTGTTCCGTCAGGCTTTCCACTGAAAACTGGGACCCTCTGTCCATGTTCATGTGTGGGTGCGTGCGTGCATATGTGTGTGTGTGTGTGTGTGTGTGTGTGTGTGTGTGCGAGCGCACTCTGAGTCTGTCCTTCAGAGACGGGCGCCTTATAAGTATGATGTATTTATTCATATTATTATTATTACCATGCACTGAGCAATGTTATTTGGCTGCGGACTGAGGACCAGCTAAACTGCGATGATTGGTTGCGTTTTTTAGAAGATTTTTCCAGTGAAAATCTGTTCAGGAACGGACCGTAGACTCAAAGAAAGTCGTATTTCTCTAACAGTAGAAGCCATGAAGTCCAGAAAACAGTTCCGATGGCCAAATAAAACATTCTTCTTCTTCTTCGTCTTCTTCTTGATCGACGTTATCGCACCGGGAGACAGGTGCTTGAGATGAATCTGGTGGTCTTCTGGAGTTCTTCCTCCGGCACGTATAGTTTCTGTTGCAGGGGGACTGGTTGTGGCCATGTCGCTTCCCTCAGGGTCTGGTGGTTCCTGCAGTCTTGTAGTATGTGTTCTGCAATGCCTCTCCACAGAAGCACATCTGGCACATCTCAAGCTTTGAACGTGGCAGTTTTTCATCTTACTGGCATCAGGATCGATTCAACATAGAGGCTTTGACTCCATTTCGAGAACAGCACAGGAGAAATGTACCATGCATGTCACTCTGCGCTCTTCTTAATAATTATTATCCAGTCATGCCAAAATTCCGTGACACTGTTGATTGTAAGTCTTTGTAAATATACAGGTGTCTATAGACTGTAAAAATGGAATGTAACCTGTACTGTCCACAACTGTTACCACCTGCTGAATTTAGCGTGGATTTAAAGGCGCTAATGCTACCATTTCTATGCTCACAGATCATTCTGATCTGTTTTCGTGGTATCTATCATCACACCACTTAGACACCTGGACAGTGATGGCGTCTGTTACGCTGGCACGGAGCCAAAAGAAGGACACTCGATGATGCGGCGACCACACTGAGCGCTCCAGTAGTGTAACAACAGTCGTAGAATTTGAATGTTTGGCTGCTCATGCAATGTGTAAACAACGCTGTATCGCACCAGGAGCTGTACTAATCATCAAGATAGAGTTTTTCAAGCGTACAGGCGCACTCAAGAGCGAAACTGTTCCAAAACATACGCTGGCGTAGCAAAGATGGAATTAGTCGGTTATTACTCATAATGCAAGAAGGAGAAGAAGAAGAAGAGAAAGAGGAAAGAAAAGAAATAAAAGATCTTACCCATTGACTGACTCCAGCCCAAGGCTTTTCTCAAGACATGCTCGCTTGTGACTGAAAGCATCAAACGTGAACTTTCCATGGTAGGCACCCATCCCACTGTTCCCAACACCACCAAATGGAAGCGTAGGCACTGAAAGAAATGGCCAAAAAAAAAATACACCAAAAAACACACAAATAGTAATAACTACCTTCAGCGGTTTTTCAGTTCGGTTCAGTTCATTTCAGCTTAAGATGGTGTCTCTGCCATTGGAAAATCGCAAACCCACACCACCCGATCTCTCCGTAATCTCCCCGTATTGTCTCAGAGACTGTTCCAAAGTTGGGGTGAACGGTGGTCTAATAGGTAGTGCATTTGACTTAGCCGAACGGCCATCTCTGCTGTCAGGGCGATGAAGCGTGGGTTGAGCCCTGGTCAAGCTTGTCATATGCGATAGCGGATTTTCCTGGCTACCGGGCTGTTCATCCGTGCTACCAAGCTGTTCATCAGGGTTTTTTTTCCCTCTGGGTTATCTGGCTTTTCTCCCCCAGCAACATTTAGAAATATACTAGGTTATAGCTGGGAGGTGCTGCACCGCGGCAACGTGCTTCCCTCAGGGGAAGCAGCCCGAATTTCCTAAAAGGGATAATAAAGTAGTTTTAAAAAAAAAGAAAAAAAAAAAAAAAAAAAGTTGGTTTGCTTAACATGGGCCCTACTGTGCCCGATCGTAAGCCATTGCCTCTTTTCCTGCCTCTGCTTTGCAGGTGGTCTTTGGTAAAAGTGACTGGGGCTTTGCCAGTGCAACGCATATCTGCAGACCAGACAGACAAGATCACGTGATCTAGTAATTACTAACCTCCGCCATGGACAACTGTATCGTTGACGACATACGCTCCACTACTGGTGCACTCCTTCAGGTTACGAATGACGTCCCTGTTGGTGGAGAACACGTACATGGCCAGCGGCTTCTCCCTGTGATACACACAGAAACATGCATCAGATTCCGAAAAACCATGCAACCATGACACATGCACAAGAGAACAGCAATACTGTACGTACTAGACCAGTACATGGGAAAACCCCAATCAAATTCATGCCCAACGGTCGATTCGAACCTGTGGCTCAGGATCCACAGCGGATGCTTTATCCACTGGGCCAAATCTCCTTGTCCCGTACAGTGCCTAGTTCACTTCTCTTCAAGAATTCTCAAAATGGCATTAACCCCCCCCCCCCCCCCAAAAAAAAAAACAACAACAACAAACAAACAAAAAAACAAAAAACCAAACCACCAAAACAACAATGCTACCATTGCTAGGGTTTATAAAGGGAGAATTCTGTTTTGGAACAGTCATGCTCGTGACTGCGCCTATCTGCCCAAAATGTCTTAAGAGGTTAGTATGGCTCGTACTGCAACACCCTGACATCTGATGGCTGTGCGAATGAAGAAAAGCTTAAGATGGAAATCCACCAAACGGTGGAAGATTTTAAGCCCTGTTTTTTTGCATGAACAGAAAGTCACTGAGAAAGCAAGAGGATACCTTTCATTGATGATGCTGATGGCCTCCTGGTGGTCCCTGACTGGCACAATCGGCATGACAGGGCCAAATATCTGAACACAAAGTTGTGAAAACGTTTACTTACCATAACGAGCTTAACTTTTCGACCGCCCTTACTTTTTGACCACAGTGCATATCCTGGGAAAGTGGGCAGCCAAAAATAATCTTCTTATTTTACTTTTCGACCATGCATATAAAATCTGTCCCTTAGTTTTGTGGGTTTTTTTTGTTTTTTTTGCTGCCACAACTCTTTTGCCGGCTCCAGTGGTGTTCCTCGCAGGTCATGGGTGGAATCCACGGAGGGCTCGGAAGTTGGGGCAATTTTTATTATGCATGATGATGGAGATGAGGATGATGGTAAGATGATGCTATGGAGGTCCGTGTGGCTTGGGACAGGGCCGCATTCCATGCTTCCTGTCATAAATATCCCGGCATTAACCAGGCCCGGGAACTATGGCACCTGTGGTGCCGGCCGTGTAACCACCCACATCATAAGATGTGTCATACCAAGGGAAGCACCCCCAACATCGCATCCATGAAGTGGGTGAATCTTGGCTGTGTGGCAACAGCCTCCCCACTGGGCCCATAGCACACCCGCTCTGGGTAGGAGCCCACCTAGGCAGGAAAAATCCTGCTTGCCTTGGCTGGGACTCGAACCCGGTCCATGGTCCGAACTGCTAACCACTACACTATCGGGGGCCGGTGTGTTCAGTGAAGATGGTAGGCCATCAAAACTGAAACTGTTTTACAATGCTCATTGGTTTTCGACCAAGCCTTCAAATTCAAGACCTTCCGAGTGTAAAAGGCGGTCGAAAAGGTATAGTCATTACCATACTCACAGCAGAACAGAAAATGACTGTGCACAACAGAACAAAATCTAGACACTGAACACTGCATGTAAAACTGAATCGAACCTCATCCTGCATTGCAGGGTCTGTCAGCTTGACGTCGCGAAGCACTGTTGGAGCAATGTACAGATCCTTCTCGTCCATCTGGCCACCGAGCGCCACTGTAGCCCCCTCCATCAGTTTCTTGATTCGTCTGTATGTTGCATACACAGAGGGCAATACAGGTAATAATAATAATAATAATAATGAGCATTGTATTGGCGCTTTACCCAATTTCGTGAATTGGCTCAAAGTGCCGCGAACTGAACCCAATACGCACGCTCACGTGAATCACACACATTCTCTCACACACTGGACATAAACACATTACAATCACGTGGTGCGAAGGGTCAGCTCAGCTATTGAAATTTCGGAATTTAGAATTGCATTTATTTTTCAAATTTGGTGGGCTGAACATTTCCAAAGCAGAGGGGGGAGGAAGCCGGAGTACCCGGAGAGAACCCCCCGACGATCGGCCCAAATGAACGGTGCCACACACAAGAAGGAAAAATTCTTTGCCCCGAGTGGGACTCGAATCCCCGAGCTCTCGCATTGGTGACAAGTCTCTTAACCACTAGACCACCGACCGCCCCATGATCATACAATCACTAGATCACCGCCCGCCCTGTAAATTATACAATCAACACAACTGATCAGCATAAAGCACCCAGTTCAGTTTAATCTACGATGGCATGTCTGAGCTTGGAAATTAACCTTGGAAAGCCAGTCATCAGTACAGTTATAGGTAGATACAGCTTTCTGCAGTACAAACGCCTGATCAAAATAAACTGTAAATGCACGGAAAGTGAAAGTAAACAAATATGATGATGTACCCAAAGTGTCTTGCATTTACGATGCGGCCGTAGCTGTCTGACGTTTGGGGATCTGTCGTGTAGAATTCATCAAGCACCTCTTTCAGCTTCATCAGCAACTTTTCCTGTACCAAAATCAGCAGCATAAGGCAATGTGATCACAATACGAGTCTCTTTAAAAAAACAAAAAAACAACAGTAACACCAAACAAACAAAAATCCCCCCCCCCCCTCAAGAAAACAAAAAACAAAAACCCAACAAACACATAAAACTCCCTTAAACACCTAAACAGCATCAACAAAAAAAACCCAAACACCCCCCCCCCCCAAAAAAAAAAACAAACAAACAACAACAAACAAACAAAAAACAACAACACCTAAACAGCATCAACAAAAACAACAACAAAAAACCCCAACAAAAACATAAAACCCCCTAAAACACCTAAACAGCATTAAAAAAAACAAAAAAACAAACAAACCCAAAATGATAATGAGTCCAGTGAAAAACATACCAATAACACAAAACTCATTGTAAGAACCAGAAATCGTTAACATTTACCTGAGTCTCAGGTGTGCACATGACGTAGTCTGGAGCGACGCAGGTTTGCCCTGAATTACAATATTTGCCCCACACCAGGCGCCGGGTAGCTGCATTCAAGTCAACTCCATCGTCTATGTACACAGGGCTGGAACACGTTTATTTATCAGTGACGAACATTAATCCTTCTGTACCTGCAGCGTCCCCCTAATAGGAGGTTCTACAACATAGGAGGATCTACAATTCTATATGTACAAAACAATGTTCATACACGGATGCCTATAAAAACTATACATGTATGTATGTATGTATGTATTCATTTTGTTGACAGGAGAAATATCATAAAGTGGTTCTCTGTTCAGGGAAAGACAAGACCCCCCTCTAGTGGCCAGTGCAAGCAGGGTTAGCATGTAAGCACTTATTCTTCTGCTGAACAGGTGCTAGGTGAGCGCACCACAGCTCACATTCTGGCTATTCTGGGGCAGATGCTGCATTTTGACTCACAAAGTGACACTCGGGGTAATAGTTCGGCCTGCTAGGAGGTGCAAATGTACACCGATTATATGCAGGGGGAGCAAATGTACTCCAGCGCTCCATTCAGCGGGGCGATTGTGTCCCGCCCTTCAGTCCAGGTCAGCTCTCGCGATATTGCCCTGCTATTTTCACTGACAGGCTCACTGCCGGAAAGCAAAACGGTTACAGATTACGACAGCTACTATACATGGCTACATTCGCTTAATGCTTTCGTTTAAGTTACATCCATAAAGCGAAGTTGTCATGTGACTTCAACTCGCGAGACCCAAATCCAGGATACATTTGCACCCCGTCCCGCACAGCTGGTATACATTTGCTCCCCCCTGCAAATGACTGGTATACATTTGCACCCCCTAACAGGTGAACTATACCAACTGAGCCAACGTGACCCTATGTACACAGAATGTGTTTTGTGAAACCACTACTATCATGCCTGGAAGAACTGCAAAACCTGTCAACACAGCAATCCCCCCCCCCCCCCACCTCCAAATATGGAATAACCTCGGGAGTTCATACCTCTTTCCTCCCAGCTCCAAAACGACTGGTGTGACGAATTTTGCAGCTGCTGCCATGACGATACGAGCGACTGACGTGTTGCCTGTGTAGAAGATCAGGTCAAACCGTTCAGCCAACAAGGACTGAGTCTCCGGAACTCCTCCGTTCACCACTTTCACACAGTCCTGCGAATACAAGTTTCGCAAAGTGATGCATCACGTACAATGGAACCTGTCACAGTTGACCTCTTTTCTGCCACAATGTACATGTATAAAGACCTCTACAATGGAGGCTCACACTATCTAAGGCCAAAAAAAAAAAAAAAATGGTCTGTTTGCGATCACCCAACTGATCCTAAGTTTTCCAACCGACCCTGGATCGTAGCAGATGACTCTGACCAAGGGAAATCACTCTTCGCCGAGTGAAAGGGAATCACTCCTCACCTTAACCAAGATGGTGTCTGTGTGTCTGTGCTGTTATTAAAGTTTTGAAGTGACAATTCAGAGCCCTTGAAAAGTTTGATTTTGTGGTGCTTCAACTGCTTGCGTGCTTCAACGGCTACAAATGCAACAACAATCAGGCATATGAATTTGCCTTCTGAAAATAAAATCTTCCTTAAAAATAGTGCAAGTAAATAAAAGAAGAAGAAGAAGACCCACCCCCCCCTCCCCACCCCCCCCCAAAAAAAAAGTAAAATAAATAAATAGATAAATAAAATAATAAAACAGTTACCATTCATCTACACAGGAAGGCTGGAATGTATGTGTGTGTGTGTGTGTGTGGGGGGGGGGGGGGGCGGGGTTAGGGGCTGGGGACCCAACCAGGGGAGGGAGGGTACAGTTGAAGTCAAGGGTTAACACTCACTGAGTCCAGGTACTTTGGAATCAGCTCCTCTATTGCAGCAGCAGTGTTTGGAGCCAGCTCGGACGGCTTCAGAACAACGCAGTTACCTGGCAGTTGACAGAAACTTTATTCATTGTAGCTTTGCATTGCTAGCTGTCACTGTGCAGGTGCGTCTAAGTGGTGTGATGCTGTCACTATGCAGGTGTGATGCTAGACACCACGAACGATCTGTGAGCATAAAAATGATAAAGACTGGGCCTTTAATTGTTTACTTGGGAAATTTCTTGTTCTGAGAAAACCCTTTTTTTTTCCCTCTGGCCGTTTCCCATCCCAGTTTACGATTACCTGCAGCGATGGCTCCTGCCAGCGGCAGAAAGATGAGCTGCATTGGGTAGTTCCACGCGCCAATGATCAGCGTCACTCCGTACGGCTCATAGCGAATGTAGGCATCATCAAACTTGTTGATAAGTTCCTTGTGGACCTTGAACAAATGATATGGGCATCACTACAAAGCAGTTATCTGGTGGTCTCAGTCATACAGAGTTCAGGGTCCATTTGAGTCAAGTGTATAACACTAATTCAGGCTTCTAACATCTGACTTTAGACTAACTGACTTTAAAACTGAAACCAACCAGGAACTAGTGACATTCATACTGTCACGAGCGTGGCTGTGTGTTCTGTTTGTGTTCTGAAAGATAACAGCTGTATTGTTCTTTTAGAAGATTGAGTGGAACAGAAAAGTTTCCTTGTTGAGTTTACATTCGTTTTATTGTGGTTCAATAATGTAGATCTGTTTTCCGTGTTCTAGAAGTCTCTCGTTTTTCACGAGAATTCTAGTAGTAGCGACCTTGTTATGATTGTAGCTAATTTTGCCACGGGAGGCGGTATGCATTTAGGGTCAAGGTCCGAGTCTCCCGGAAATTTCGTGTAAATCGCTTTGTAAAATGTTGTTTACGATTAGAAGTGGTTATATGACGTCCCTAGATTTGGTGGGCAGGTACTTGATAATTCTGGATTCTTCTCAAGTTTTACGTCCCACTTTAAAAAAAAAACACATTTTAGCATTTTACAGGCGCATTTAGTAGCCTCTTCTAGCACCCAGAAGTAAAATACTACCCTGGTACACATACTGACATGTCTTCAAAACTGAAGTTTGACTGCCATATGGCATTACAAATTTATCCATAAATGACTGTATGTAATCTTTTTCCCCCTTCCTTTTATTTGGCTGAAACTTTTCTTCTTTTCTTTCCGAAAGAATAGGAGATTTGGCTGAAAATTGCCAAATGATTGAAAAATCCCCAGCTTATAGTATTACCTTTTGTGGTTTCATCCAGTCCCAGAGCTTGTTGAGGTACAGGACGGTGTCGTTACGGCAAACGTTCACTTCCATCACATATGACTCCATTTTATGCTAGAAGAAACAAACAATGGGATAAGCAGTGATCTTACAGGTAGCGGGTTGAACTTAGCCGCTCCGCTACTGGACGGCCGTCACCTCTGTCATGGCGATGAAGTGTGGGTTTGAGCCCAGAACGAGCTTGTGATAATGTGATACTGGTTTTTTTTTTCCTGGCTATTGGGCTGCTTATCGGAGGTTTCTCTCTGGTTTATCCAGCAGTCCTCCCCAGCACAAGTCGATAAATGGGAAAGTTACTGGGTGGCGCTGCACTGCGGTGACACGCTGCCCCCAGGGGAAGTTGCCCAAATTTTCCGAAAGGGACAATACAGTAGTTTAGAAAAAAACGAAAAAAAAAACGTATCAACGTCTAATGTCAATCATGTAACTCGTCAAAGAAAACCAAACCAATAAAACAGTTGCCACCCTTAGACTTAATTCCCACGTAAAAAGGCAGGGAGCTGGGGATAGCTGAATGGTAAAGCGCCAGACTTTCAATGCTTGAGTCGTGAGTTCGAATCCCGGCTGGGGCCAAATATTTGCGCCGGCCTTTTTCTAGTTGCCCCGTCATTGTTATCACCCAAAAGTGGTGGAAAAGGACGTTAAACCCCCGAACACCCACCCAACATCCATGTTAGAAGGTACAGCCTAACGCAGTGTCAATCATGGCTTAAGTTCTGCCTTCACTGTGGTAAAAGTACTGACACTTTAACTCTTTGACGACGAAGCACAATTTTCTAACACACGATTTCCTACTCTTTGACGACGAAGCACAATTTCTAACACACGATTTCCTATAGGAAATTGTGCTCCGTCGTCAAAGAGTTAACTGCACCAGTAAGTATACACATTAGTTTCCATGGCATTAGCAGATGAACTGACCTTGTGAAGATCTTGATAAAGAGCCTGCGTAAGTTTCTCGGAGTTCTCATCAAGCAGTTTGATAATGGCCTGCAGCTGTGCCTGACGCCACTCAAATGTCCTTGTTCGTCCTGACTGGAACACTGTCCGCATAGACTTGAGCATCTGTAAATAAGGAAGCAAAAAAAATAAATAAATAAATAAATAAATAAAGCCATAGAATGGATTGTGCATTGATGATGATGATGATGATGGAGACTTGATATAGCGCACGGCTCCAACCTAACTCACGCAGCTTGGGGAGAGGTTTGGAAATGAAAGATAGTGAAAAGAAAAGAAAAAAAGAAAAAAAAGCTGCAGATGATTAATGGGGTGATGCACTGAAGAGATGAGTCTTCAGGCGCTTCTGGAATGCCGTAATGCTGCCTGCCTCCTTCACTGTCTCAGGGAGAGAGTTCGATCCACAATTTCGGCGCTGCATTTTTGAAGGACCGTGCACCATGCCTCTTCTTACATTACTAGTGATGTAAAAAGTGTAATGTTAATAATAATGATAGTAATGACTGTGTTTTGTGTAGACACTTTATCCAATTACTTGAATTGGCTCAAAGTGCTGCAAGCTAAACCCAACACGCATGCTCACTGTTCTCTGTGACTCAAAAATACAAGGGTCCTTGGGATCCTCATTCCATATTTTTAAGGGCCCTTTTGCTAATTCTGAGGGACCGTGTCAAAGTCAAAACCATTAGCTGTTGTTTACGGAAGTATTCAAGTAGCAGTACGTGAATTGTAGTGCATGTGTCAGCCATAACGAATCAGCAAAACCAGGAACCACCAAGCTTACCAAATAGAGCATTGTGATTGGGCAAAAAGAGTCAGTCAGATCCTGTTGTGCAAAGTGGCTCGATCAGCAGTAATGCAATGCTGCAAGTGTCCACTGCTAGTTACAGATCGCTTTTTGTTCATCAAGTTTCCGTAGTGTCGGAAAAATACTGTACACACCTGTGCGTAATCGGGAACACTGACGCTCACGTGAACCACACGCATTCTCTCTGGACACTGGATGTCTTATCATCCCCACATGCAGTAACAAAGGAGTGATGTTTATATATATATATATATATGCTCTACTGTCATCCAGAAAATAAAAAAGGCCCAAGTGTCCATCATATCCGTGACATTTAGGCCTTTTTCAACATGACAGGAGCTGGGGGGCAGGGGAGGCCGTGTATGATGCTGCACATTATGAGTTTGTAGATAAATGTATGTGTGGAGACATGTTGTGTGTGTCTCTGGGTGAATGTGTGCGTGTTGATTGTAAGGCGCCCTGAGCTCCCGCGGGAGTCCCTTAAATACCCATATTATTATATATAATTATTATGTGACAGCAGAGTTTTTGACTTGGATGTGTGGGTGAAGTGATTTTCTTCTCTGATGACATTTCAATACTGTCTCCAGGAAAAGAAAATGAGTGTCAGGGCCAAGCTGGATGCAGACTGCAAGTTCCGATTTCATTTCCTACACCAGGAAGAAAAACGAAGTTGAAGTTGTGCATAGTAGCAGTCTAGTAGCAGTGTTTCTGGCTCAGACTGTCAGGATATGTTATCTGCATATATGCATGGAACCAGATTGTTGAAACAGTGGAGCCACTGTCTTTTTTGATAATGATCAGTGAGCCATACAAATGTACATACTGTAGCAGGATGCCCATTATTACATTAACTTTTTTCTTAGACAGTGATCAAATCAGAGATATATCTGATCAAAATCCGTTACTCAAGCTTCTGCTGCACGATATACAAATGACATGCGGTAATTTCTGCATTGCCTGAATACACACAAACTTTACATCATATCTGTCCCAATGAACAACCTTGAAACCGACATTCTTGTAATTCATTTACATGTACTTTCTAGTTTACCACTGCTATGGGGTATGTCAGCGATATGTCACAAACTGGCAGGCAACATATTGTCTGCGCCATTTAATTTCGGGGGACGTATGAGAAAACTGAACCGACGAAGCGACTTGAAACAAAAGACATCCCTGTAATTAGCGCTGTAGCTGTTATGGCTGTTACAGGATACAAAGTGCAGTTCGTCTGCTCTGCAGTTGCAGACGATATGCTCAATCAAATAACGAACAACAGAAGGCAAACAACGATCGAACAGTGGGTTAAACTTAAGCAGACTTGACTTACTTCTCCAAATCCTGACATGGTTGAAGGGTCTGTGCAACCAGTTCAAAACGGAAGAGTTTGTTTTCAATTTCGCAGTTTCTGGTAACGAAGCGTCTATCACTGGTCAAAGGGCAAGCACCATGTGATTCAAGAACGATAACCAAGCGATTCGATCTCGCTTACTTCCCTTCGACTGTTCATAAGGCTAAAGGAAGCCAGCCAATAACTCATTCTCAAACGAAGCACCTACGAGCGAGCCGCGTCCTGCTGTAATGCTAGGGGTCAGTGTACGCGGGCAAGCTCCCCAGGATTATTATTTTTTTTTTTTTAAAGCCGGGTGACTCTGGGCCCACGACCGGCTGAGCCGCTCATTCAGTTCAGTCACTGACTGACGGGTCTCACTCAGAGTTCACACTCCGACGTGTGGCGGGGGACGCCGGTTAGACTCGAGGTCAGCGATCTCAACAAACTCGAAAGGCCACTTCAAGTGTGTTTAAAAAACAAACCAACAACAACAACAAACTATCCGACTGTGCACGGCGGCGAGCGGCACTGCAGATCAGTTTTTCAGCGTCCCTGAAACCCCGGCCTATAAAAGCCAAGGCCGTGCAGCCTGATTTCACAGCACAGTTTGTTTTGACACTGAGCGAGAAAGACCGCAGCAGCCAGTCTCCTCAGTCGTGCAGTACACACAACCCGCTATAGACGCTGTAGCCGCGATGTGTCTCGCTCACTGGCACCTCAGCTCAGTGACCAAAAGCACCATGAAGCCGGCATTGCAAACTCACGCTCAGTATCGTTTTCTAAGGATCTCCGAAGCGCTGAAAGCGCGGCAATTGTGACAGAGTTGCCTGCATTATGCACAGTTGCAGGAATCGCAGTCAGTTTCCATAAAACACAATGTTTGCCTCATTTTGTTGACTGACTGCAAACCTCAGCCGTTTAAACTCTATTAAACGCCCATGCAAAAACCGGCACTCCAAAGTTTAATCTTCAGATCACGCAGAGCCACTTCAAACCACTATTTATACAATCTGCAGCGACGGTCTCGGGCCTAACGTCAGTGCAAAGCCCGCGCCTTGCGTAATAGTGGCTTGAAGTGGCTCCTACTCAGTGGCGTGCAGTGGCTTGTTTCTTTTTAGCAAATCTTATCATATCAGTCACGGTAGTGGCCGGCAGGTCAGGTTCGGGCTGTTAAGAGTTAAACTCTGTTAACAACTGACCATCCAACCAACCACTGACTGAACCGACAAGGCCGGGCGTCACTGACTGAGAGACTACTAGTGCATGCTAAATCGGTCGCACTCAGTGGTTGTGTCATTAGTGATCACTGACTGACTGACTTCGTCAGTGTCAGCAGTGCGGGGATCCGGGCTAGCCGAATGGTAGAGCGTTGCACTTTCAATGCTAGGGTCGTGAGTTGGAATCCCGGCTAAATATTGTGCCTTTTCAGTCCTCGTCTTTGGTATCAGCCTTGCGTGGTGGACTTGAAAAGGGGCCTTAAACTCCCAAACCACACCCACCCGTGTCATCAGTGCGGAATGAGATTGAGTGCCGAAGGAATGCTAACACTGAGCCGGCTCACTGGGTTCAGTCGTTTTGCCAAGCAGGCGCCTCTAAGATGTCTTTAAGACAGCACGATATTGTCTATAACGTATCCTCAAATTAGCTTAGCTGACCTTTCGCACGCACCGTGACGTGATTGTAATATGTTCATTTCTAGTGTGTGAGAGAATGCGTGTGATTCACGTGAGCGTTCGCGGTGGGTTCAGTTCGCGACGCTTTGAGCATATTCAAGAAACTGGGTAAAGCGCCTATACAATTATTATTATTATTATTATTATTGTGCTTCTGCTTTGAATGCTCGGGTCGTAAGTTCGAATCCCGCCTGGGGCCACATATTTGTGCTGGCCTTTTTCTCGTTGCCCCGTCTTTGATATCACCCATACGTGGTGGAAAAGGACGTTAAACTCCCAAACACCCACCCAACCAAACCCGCTTCTGCTTTGACCTACAGTCCGTTGCACTTGATTGACAAACAGCGTTTGTGTGTTTGTGGTTCTTCTTCTTCCTGTCATGGTTGTGGTTTGGGGGGGGGGGGGGGGGGGAATCGGAGGGAGGGAGGTGTGAGGGGGGGGGGGGGGGAGGAGGGCAGAGCGCAAGTTGAGGGGAGGTGGGTCGGGTGGAGGGGGAGATGGGACATTTAAATCCTCAGTGAAACCGACCTCAGTATGTTCGAAACCGCGGCACTCACAGACCGCTTACCGACGTTCGAAAAACTCAGTCGCTGACCGTGGTCTTAGGCCAATATCGATAAGCACGCACGCTGACCATTGGCCGGTCACGGTTACACCCCTGGGTAAATCTGCTGTGGGTAGAAGCACATCTGCTGGCCAGACACTTGAACTGACCGCTTATCTTCTCAAGGACGTCCGTGACATCACCAATACACGATCGACCGACATAAAAACTGACCACAAACATTCAAAGACTACGACCGACTCCAGCTTCGATTTTCGTGAGGTTAGTCTTGAGCGAATCTTTGACTCGAACGGTGGGATAGAGTCTAAGGGCTGTCGTTTTAGTGTTTTCATTGTCATTTTTTTCTGGTTTTGCGCAGTTAGTTTAGTTTAGTTTAGTTTAGTTCAGCTGGGTTTAGCTGAGTTTAGCTAAGCTCAATTCAGTTTAATGAAACTAATACTTTAATTAGTTAAGCTGGTTTTAATGACGTCTGTTCCTACCCAATATCATAATGCACGCGGGATCACGTGACGTCATGTGTTGATATCTTTTACACGTCACAGGATATCAGTGAACCGTGAATCATGCTGTCCTTGGCTGTCCTTCTCCTTGCTGCCAGGTGAGTCTAAAAACCATGAAGCGTGACTGTCTGGTTTGGTGAAGCACGTCAGACGTACTTTATTCATGTTCAGTATTAAACAAACTACCTGTTCATAAATATGGACAAAAACAAGAACAAGACCCGGCAACAAAGGCAAGCAAACACCAAAAAAAAAAAACCCGGCAAAAAACGAAAAACAAACAAACAAAAAACAAGGAAAAAAAAAACCCAACCCCGCACTCTCTAGCGCTCTATACGCAGGCCACCTGGTTCCAGTTGAATTTTTCCGCTGGGCTTTAAACTGTAAAGCTAACGTACTTCCGTTGAGAGATTTCTATACGATACCCCGCACCACGTGACACCACCACATGACCACAATCTCTTCCCTACCAGTTAAACTGCCATTAACAGCGGTCGGCATTACTGGGATATGGCACCTAAGTCCCATCTGAGTGACATTATCACGCCCGATTTAGTACAGTGTATAGTTCAGTTGTCGCGTGGCCATCACCGGAAACCTCTCTGGAACACCTGTCACATTGGTCAACATTGCTTTATCTCGCAGGTTCAGTTGCGCAGTTAAAATAATGTCGGCACGCTGTCTGCACCTACTGGAGTTTAGCTGCCTTCGAAATGTGTCGTCGGGTTTTGTGTGTGTGTGTGTGGGGTGGGGGGGTGGGGGGGGGGGGGGTGAGAGAGAGTGTGTGTGTGTGTGTGTGTGTGTGTGTGTGTGTGTGTGTGTGTGTGTGTGTGTGTGTGTTCCGTGCGTTGAGTTGAGTTGTTGTTGATGATGATGATGATGATGATGATGATGATGATGATGATGATGATGATGATGATGATGACGACGACGACGACGACGATGACGACGATGATGATGACGATAGTGCTGGTGAAATCCACGACGCTTAGGCCTTTATACCAAATGACGTTAAACGATCGCGTCAGTATAAGGCTGATGTCACACGGAAGTGTTTTTAGTCCGAACAAACAGCGAACATGGCGTTCTTCCTTGCTTTTCCTTGTGACTTGCAGCTACAACGTGCTTTTGCCCTATTTTTTCCGGATAGTGCTTTGAGCTGTTCTCAATGTTCGGTCGAACAATAATGTCTACCGCGTGTCACGAGCCTAACAGGGTTGTCACACGTTGCTATTCTGCAGGCCAACCAGCGGCAAAATGCCCTCAGGGCCAATTAAATCCACTTGTAGCGGGCACTCCCCGTTGACGTCGCCGCGACTGACTCCAGTGAACAGAGCACGGTCCTACTAAAAAAAGTTTTTTTTGGACAAGTCGCCGCTGACCATGCTTTGTGTATTGGAGTGCCGGGCCGGCGTTGCAGCTGGTAGACAAAGTGTGTTGCAACGTACGACCGCAACCCCCGCGCAGTAGGCTACACAAGCGAGTGCCTCGCAGGAAACTCCACGTTTGACAAGGCCTTAAGGCCGCAACAGCCGGCCACACGATTTCGGGATATACCGTACTCCTCGTATCAATTCAATTCTTCGTGCTTTAATTCTCAGCCGGCTGCATTGCGGTTTTGCTACATGACATCATAGTCAAACGTTTGGCCGTTTAGCATTTGGACCATTTACCGTTCGGATCTGCGCACATAAGTCGAAGCGTTTGTTCGAGTTCGGCTCATAATTCTGATCTGAGGACTGCGGCGGGAAAGTATATTTTCTGAAGGGTACCGTTACCGCGTTAACTAAAGAAGAGGTAATATTTTCCTGCAAAATTATATCTGTTTGTCTTCGTTTTTACTGAAAATGCATCGCAAGATACGTCAGATTAGAATTCTGAATATATGTGTTTCGAAGTCTCGTTCACTCAAAATATGCTGTGTACGTTCATGGAATTACCGGAAAATGGCCATTTTCCCTTTTTTCTGCATCTTTAGGTAAAAAAGTTTAAGGATTCTTGTACGATTCCAACAGTAGTAATGAAGGAACGACAAAACTCTCTCTCTCTCTCTCTCTCTCTCTCTCTCTGTGTGTGTGTGTGTGTGTGTGTGTGTGTGTGTGTGTGTGTGTGTGTGTGTGTGTGTGTGTGTGTGTGTGTGTGTGTGTGCGTGCGCGCGCGCGTGTGTGTGTGCCACAATTGCTGTCTTTTGTTGTTATCTCTGGCACTATTTTCATGCCATTGTATTTGTATTTTATGTTTATCTTATTTTTCTTAACTTTGTAAGCGATTAGAGCTCGCTAAGTATAAGCGCTATATAAATATCTATTATTATTATTATTATTACTATTGAAAGGAAAAAGGACGACCCGTTTTGTGGAGACTTCACGATGTCAGCTATGCGCCTCTTTTTTACCCTGGGTCTTCTCTTTCTGTTCGCAGCAGGTAGGTTCACGTCCTTTTCCGCAGTGTTATTAGTCATTTATTTACATGTATTTATCTATTAAGTAATTAGTTAATTCATTCATTCATTGAATTATCTGAAGTCCCCGTTGATGGTCTATTGCCGAAAGTTTGGAACATTATAAAACAGTATTTAGGTTATGACGTGTGGTGATGTAATTAGATACAGTTGTAATTTGCTCTTTGTAAAATATTATAATCGACGTGGGGTGTGTGTGTGTGTGTGTGTGTGTGTGTGTGTGTGTGTGTGTGTGTGTGTGTGTGTGTATGTGTGTATGCGTGCGTGCGTGCGTGCGTGTGTGTGTGTGTGTGTGTGTGTGTGTGTGTGTGTGTGTGTGTGTGCGTGCGTGCGTGCGTGCGTGCGTGTGTGTGTGTGTGTGTGCGTGCGTGCGTGCGTGCGTGCGTGTGTGTGTGTGTGTGTGTGTGTGTGTGTGTGTGTGTGTGTGTGTGTGTGTGTGTGTGTGTGTGTGTGTGTGTGTGTGCAGCAAAAGCCGAAGAAACGGCCGAGTGTGTGTCTCATCGGGCCTGTACAAAGGAGCTTAACCCGGTCTGTGCCTCGAACGGCAAAGTGTTCTCCAACCCCTGCTTGTTTGAAGCCTACCAGAAAGACTGCGAGTGAGTATAAAAATTTAATTATAATAGTAACAATCTCGGAAACGGTAACTGCTGAACGTATAGGTTTGGCTACAAGGTACGTAACGCAACATGCTGTATGACGCAATTGGGGCGGTCGGTGGTCTAGTGGTTAAGAGACGTCACCAATGCGAGAGGTCAGAGGTTCGAGTCCCACTCGGGGCAAAACAATTTTCCTTCTCGTATGTGGCACCGTTCATTCGGGCCGATCGTCGACTCGGGGGTTCTCTCCGGGTGCTCTGGCTTCCTCCCCCTCTGCTTTTAAAATGTTCAGCACACAAAATTTGAAAAATAAATGCAATTCTAAATTCCGAAATTTAAATAGCTGAGCTCACCCTTCGCACCACTGTGATTGTAATGTGTTTATGTCCAGTGTGTGAGAGAATGCGTGTGAATCACGTGAGCGTGCGTGTTGGGCTCAGTTTGCGGCGCTTTGAGCCGATTCATGAAACTGGGTAAAGCGCCTATACAATACTCATTATTATTATTATTATTATAAATTAACATGGTACGTGACGCAGTTAACATGGTGAGCGACGCAACACGTCACGTGACGCAACAGGGTACATGACGCAACAGGGTACGTGACGCAACAGGGTACGTTATGTACCTCGTTGCCAAACTGGAATGCGACGTACCTGTAAATCCCGTATATGTATACATATCTCTGTCCTTATTCATATACAGAGGTTTTTGTGTCGATTTCTTCATTTCCGGGTGAACCGTTAGCCATTCAGCTGTTGATACTTTTTTTTTCTTCTGAATTTTCCAATACTCTCTGTCGACAGTGACTGGATGTAGACCTATAGATTTTAACTGACGAAATCAGATTCTTTTATTATAAAACACGAGATTGTTGTTCGTTTTGTGTTTGTTTGTTTGTTTGTTCCTCGTAGCTACCGAGCCTGCCACGTGGTAGCTACGGTAAAAATTGAAACACCTGGTTGCTTACCTTGCATGAAAACATCTCGACGTCAGACGAAAAGGCATCAGCGGAGCATTTTATACCTCCAGCATTTCAGCTTGTTTGTTTTGGTATGGATATCTGTTACAGCATCAGACGGACTCAATTCCTTTGGCTAATTCTGAATATTTTGTATTTACACATAATGCATATATTTTGATATATATGTTACGCCTAATACATGTAATTGCCTATTTCGTGAAATCGGCAAAATTTTGCCTATTTCATGAAGTAGGCAACCCGATTGCCTGTTACGTGAATTCAGCAAAACACTTGCCTATTTCATGAAATAGGCAACAAGACTATTACATGTAATATGCAAAGTGCAAATTCTCAGTTGAACTGAGAATTTGCATTTTGCCTATTTCATGAAATAGGCACGTGTTGTTGGTTCACGTGCTAGCGCGCGCAACACACACTCTCTCTCTCTCTGGTAAGACCGTATACTTGTTCTAGTAATTAGACGTATTGCACAGTTCTTTGACGGCCCACTTTTGATACATTGGTAAATACAAGCACAGAACTCTTGAAATCGATAATTACTTTATTTACTTTTACCACAATTAGCCCCGAATTTACCACGCTAACAGGACAAGAAGTCTTGCAAAGCATAATAAAAGGTATAGCACACAACTGATGACTTCCAATGAACACAGGAACACTTCACCAGAGACTTACAAACCTACATAACGAATAGTTTTCAAAAGCGTATGTGTACAGTTTCTCTGCACTGAAATGGCAATTCCTAACTAATGTCTGGACACACAAACACCCCCCCCCCCTCTCTCTCTCTCTCTCTCTTCAACGAGGTGGTTTAGGGCCTAGCCACAAACAAACAAACAAATCACAAGGGTGTGTGTGTGTGTGTGTGGGGGGGGGGGTAGGAGTTTAACGCCGTGACGCGTGATATCAAAGATTGGGCAACGGGAAAAAGTCTAACCCAAGATTTGGCCCCTGCCGGGATTCGAACTCACGACCCGAGCATTGGTAGTCCAACGCTCTACCATTTGACAATTCACCACCCCCCTCCCCTCCCTCCCCCCCCCCCCTCCCCAATGACAAGCCCACCACAGATCTCATTGTTTCGTATGGTACAGTATTGCTTTCGTGTTGTCAAAGCTGTCTCCTGTCAACACTGAAACCATTCATGAAAGACTGACCTTTGTTTATGAAAAGCCATAGCTCACATTGTCGCTCTCTGATTCTTACTATTGTAAAGCACTCTTAGTTGACACACTGAAAATATGCACTGGCGACAGGTGTAAACAATGTTTGTTCAATAAATTTCATGTGGTTTGGTATCTATCCATTATTAATACTTTGATGAGAGATATCATGACAGCTGGCCTGTCATTTTACTTCTATCTCTGATTGACATCAGAGGGTGCACATTTCCTTTCATCGTTTTATGAAAACCGTATCATTACAACACATGACACTACATCTGCAGGTTAGAATCCCGGCTTTGTTCGTGTTATTGAACATGAGGCCATGACAAACTGAATAACATGTGATTTTTGTAGTGTTCGCCCTTGGACAGTGGTAGCGAAGTTAGGTGCTCTTTCCTTGCAATACTTCTGTCACACACACACACATTCACGCTCAGGCACACGCTGAATATGTAGTCGGACAGACAGCACAACTGACCAAAAACTCACACACTCGTGCCACTCACTCATACGGACACCATAGTGAAGAGAGTTAATACGTCAGGTTTCGAGTTGTATCAAACATCACAAAGATAATGGCGAAACGGTCACAATGAAAAACTGACAACACTAACGTGAATTCGTTTAGGAGAAAGTATATCTTTCAAGCGACTGTTTGCTAGAGAAAACGTTACTAAGTCCGAATCGAACACTGAAAACTACACTAAGTCAGCCTGCCTATAATAATAATAATAATAATAAATGGTATTTCTAGGGCGCATTTCTTTAAATAAAACACAATGCGCCTATCGCTCACTCACACTCATGCACATTATACAACGATGAACAGACATACAATGGTGACACTGACTAGTTAAAATAACTGGTGTTAGTTATTTGTGGCCTCACGCCGCTCAAGCAACAAAGACCAGCACGCGGCTGAGGAAATTACTGATAGGCTTTGTGAAAAAGATTGCTCTTGAAAATAGACAGCGTGGGCGCATTTCTCAGATCTGCAGGCAGAGAGTTCCAAACGGCTGGGGCGGCAATTACCTATAATTACCTCGAGTGCTGGCAACTACCATCCTTCCCTGAAAAGTCCGCTGACAGTGCCTTACCCTGCGCTGAAGTTCAGGACTTGGGGCATGTAGGAGGTCGGTAGGGCAAAAACATGTAATTACTAGAACAAGTATACGGTCTTACCAGAGAGAGAGAGAGAGTGTGTGTGTTGCGCGCGCGCTAGCACGCGAACCAACAGCACTTGCCTATTTCATGAAATAGGCAAAATGCAAATTCTCAGTTCAACTGAGAATTTGCACTTTGCCTATTACATGTAATAGGCAAAGTCTTGTTGCCTATTTCATGAAATAGGCAAGTGTTTTGCTGAATTCACGTAACAGGCAATCGGGTTGCCTACTTCATGAAATAGGCAAAATATTGCCGATTTCACGAAATAGGCAATTACATGTATTAGGCGTAACATATATATCCTTTCAGCCCAGGGTTGACCAAGAAAGACCGGTCATTCTGCGAGACGCGAGCACAGCAGTCAGACTGAGCAAGCAGGAGAAAGGAAGAAGAACTGAAAGCATAACATCAGCAGCTGTAGTTATGCCCGGTTCATTGTGCAGAATGTACAACAAAAGCGATCTGTACCTTTTCAATATAATTACCTGATGTAGGGAGACGTGTCTGCGCAGTTTACACTCAACGTTTCTAGAAAATTTTGGAACCATCCAAGCAGCTTTCGACTTACTTTGCTAATTGCCTCAAGCAACTATTATACAGTTAAGAACCTGGCATTATATATTAATTATTTTTTCAAGCGTTAAGAAAAAGACAACAGTTGCTCAGCTGAGTTGATATATTTTATTGTGCACTTTGGTTCCTGTACAAGTATTGCTGTGAATAAGAATGTCTGGATGTCACTCTCAACTTTGAATGGGCCCAAGGCCTATCAATAAACAATTCTGATTCTGAAGAAATTCTGTTTTTGTTTCGGTCTGTATTTTTAGTTGTTTTTTTTAACAGAAGAAATATAAGTTGGGAAACGACAAATACCTGTCAAAAGACTTCTCTCTCTGTCTCTCTCTCTCTGTCTCTCTCTCTACCCAGAGAAAAAAAATCACAAAATAAAGTAAATTAAATAGAAAAATGTGTAAAATTTCAAGATTCGTGTGCGTGCGTGCGTGCGTGCGTGCGTGCGTGCGTGCGTGCGTGCGTGTGTGTGTGTGTGTGTGTGTGTGTGTGTGTGTGTGTGTGTGTGTGTGTGTGTGTGTGTGTGTGTGTGTGTGTGTGTATGTGTGTGTGTGTGTGTGTGTGTGTGTGTGTGTTTTACTTCGTTCAATCACTATCGATGACATACAAAACTCTCTCTCTCTCTCTCTC
>JACVVK020000513.1:372500-422222 GCA_018292915.2 Batillaria attramentaria
GTGCTTTCTTAGCTTTTCCCGCTAACAAATCTGTCATTGGCGCTGTGAGTGTGGCAAAGTTGGGGACATACCGGCGATAGTACCCTATCAAACCGAGTAATGACCGAACTTGGCGCTTTGAAGTGGGAGTCGGAATTGCCAAGATTTTCTTTACTTTCTCCTCCGTAGGTTGGAGACAACCGCGACCAACAACATGTCCGAGAAATTCAAGTTTCTGAAAGCCTGAATGAATTTTCGTCGGTCGAGCGGTCAGACCCGCTGACTGAAGTTTCTGAAGGACAATCCGAACATCTTCCAAATGAAGATCCCACGAGCGACTACCGACAAGAATGTCGTCAAAGAAATTTGTCGCGTCTTCTCCAAGTACTGATCTCATCATCCGCGCAAAGGTCATGGGTGCTGAAACCAACCCGAACGGCATTCTGACCCACTGAAACAAACCTAGCGGAGACTGGAACGCAGTTTTCGGGCGATCTTCCGGTTTCACTAGAATTTGCCAGTACCCTTTTGAAAGGTCTATCTTCGTCAAGAAGAGTTTGTCCGACAGTCGCGTGAAAATCTCCTCGACATCAGGGATCGGTTCACTTGACAGATGTGCGGCAACGGTACGACAAGCGTGTACAGTGCGTGTGTGGTTGACGGTGACAGTAGCTGGAAATATCTCAGTTCGGTGTACAATGCCAGTGCAAAAAAAAACAAACAAAAAAAAAACAAATTGCATAGCCTGAGAAAGAAAGACTATTTCAGCAGCCGTTTTCGGTAATAGGGAGATTTTTTTAAAAGTGCCTATTTGGATTCTTGGAAGGTTGCGATTCCAGCATTCTTTTCCCGAAGATTCGCGGTTAAAACGTGTAGGTGTGTAGGCCATGTGTCTGTGTCGTGATAGGTGTACGGGTTGTTGTGTAGTTAATGTTCTCTAGGTAATGTTGAGCCGTTTGGGAGTTGGTGGTCTAGACAATGAGTAAGACTTGTAGGGTTGATTATCAACAGCTGAGACAGCTGTCTTGCGGAATAGTGGTGAGGGTAAGGTGGCAGTCGACCTTGACAGGCGAGAAAAATGTCAAGAACAAATAATAATAATAATAATAATGTTGGGGGGGGGGGGAGTATTTTAATAGTAAACAAAAGATTGCATGAATTACTTATTTCAAGTAGCACACATTTATTTACTACTAATACGGGTACCGAATGCAGGTTGTACAGTGCTTACGCACGCGAATACACGTATACGGGTATCAGTACATTATTATGTTGTCTGTATTATTATGAGCCTGGAGCAATATGCGCAGCCTATTGTCAACAGCGACTAAATCAAAAACAACAACAACAACAACAACAAAGGAAATTGAACAAAAAGTGCGCCAGTTGAGCGGGTAAGCAGTCTTTCACAGAAACAATAAGCTGTGTTTAAGTTAAATGGTGGTTGTTTCTCGAATTTTTAGTGGTTTAGCCGCAGGATGCAATGACAATATAGCGCAAGACAGTACGCTGCACGGGTATTGAGTCTGACATGCATATTACGAGGTCGAAGGGAATTAATTAGCGGGGTGCGGGAATAGTTTGATAATTGGGGGGGGGGGGGGGGGTACAGAGAAGTGGTATTGTACTTAAATACTGGGTTAAAGTTGTTAGGTTAGTTGAGGTAACGGTATAATTAGAACTTAGACGAAATGATGGTTCTTCAGCCTCGAGCTGAGGACAGCTCTTTTTTCGGATAAGGAAGGGATGTGACCGGGCCGTTAGGGCCAAGTGTGTAAATAGATGCGGGCGATAATTATCTGGCCGGAGCGTGCAGGGTCTGACGATAACCATGACGTGGGCAGCATTGCAGCTGTCTTACGCTCGGACCAGGTCTGGAATCAATTAGAGAGATGGGAGGCTGGCGCTGGTCAGCGGGATGAGACATTCGAATAAGTGGGTTGAGGTTGGGATTTTATATGACCGATATATTGGTTATAATAGATGGCGGAATGGGGTAGATGGGAAAGGATATGTGTGTGCAAGGGTTAGATTATTAGGAGTGTAGACGGGTACGTACTGTGAGTCTGGGGGTTGTATGTGTGTATCGGTTCCTGCCGAGTGGAGTCGTCTCTTGCCCTTCAGGAATAAAGAAAGAATTATCGAAATGAACTGAATCGTGAATAGTCTGGTAGCTGTGATGGTCTTCTTGCTGCGTTGTGAATTGCTGTGCCCGCTGTTTTTGCTGTATCACTCCCGTGTGTGTGTGTGTGTGTGTGTGTGTGTGTGTGTGTGTGTGTGTGTGTGTGTGTGTGTGTGCGTGGTTGCGTGCGTGCGTGCGTGCGTGCGTGCGTGTGTGTGTGTGTGTGTGTGTGTGTGTGTGTGTGTGTGTGTGTGTGTGTGTGCGTGGTTGCGTGCGTGCGTGCGTGCGTGTGTGTGTGTGTGTGTGTGTGTGTGTGTGTGTGTGTGTGTGTGTGTGTGTGTGTGTGCGTGGTTGCGTGCGTGCGTGCGTGCGTGCGTGCGTGTGTGTGTGTGTGTGTGTGTGTGTGTGTGTGTGTGTGTGTGTGTGTGTGTGTGTGTGTGCGTGGTTGCGTGGTTGCGTGCGTGCGTGCGTGTGTGTGTGTGTGTGTGTGTGTGTGTGTGTGTGTGTGTGTGTGTGTGTGTGTGCGTGGTTGCGTGCGTGCGTGCGTGCGTGCGTGCGTGTGTGTGTGTGTGTGTGTGTGTGTGTGTGTGTGTGTGTGTGTGTGTGTGTGTGTGTGTGTGTGTGTACGAAATTACATTTATTTGTGTGCGTGACTGAGGCTTCTGTTAGTGCAAGTTTTATTTATTATTATTATGTCTTATTATTATTTATTATGGTGGCCAATAATTAATCCATCTGGTCCATCTGAGGCTTGCCGAGTGTAATCTGACACACTTGGACGTACTCCGCCTTGCCAACTTGCGCCACCTGGATCTCAGTAACAACCAGCGGACCGCAGTCAGCAGAAAGCATCTGAATCATCTGAGCAACCTGCAGACGTTACGTCTTTCACAAAATCCGTCATGGATGCCCTTGTGCTTGTTTTCATGGGTTTTTTGGTTTTTGTTTCGTTCTTCTCAATGGTTATGTTTTGTTTATTTGTTTGTTTGTTTGAATGTTTGTTTTAATTAAGCGCAACAGAATACAAAACTGCGAGTTCATTTTGTGGAAGGTACCTGGACGGATGGACAGACAGACAGACAGACATGGACAGAGAGAAATAAAACTACAATGACATGACAGTTCTCTTCAATTTTATTCACATTTTCACAGCTTTGCTTCAGTTACAGTTGCGTCACTTCGCCTAGTCGAATTGGGAGAAATGTTTTGTTCCGTATTTGCGTAGTTGATTTTTGCAAGATATTTTGTTCCGTTTTGTTGAAGGCCGGCTCAGCGCCAAAACTAGAACAGGAGAGAGTTGTGTCCAGTGGAAACGTTTCAAATCTATTTCTTCTGTGGGCATTCCCCACAACCTCGAAGGCGCAGATCAGAGCTGGATATAAAAAAGCGAGAAAACAGACTGTAAATCATCTTTTATACAAATAAATTGAAATTCAAATAAAACTTTATCGTCCCAAATGGAAAAGTCTGTCGTGGTAGACATGATTTTTAAGAAGGCAATACAGGGCGCTTCCTGTCATAAATATCCCGGCGTTAACTAGGCCCGGTAACTACGCCACCTGCGATGTAATCATCCACATCAGGAGATGTGTCTTAATGGAAAGCACCCCTAAAGTCGCTCCCGTGGACTGAGTGAATCTCGGCTGTGTGGCAACAGTCTTCCCATAATTGAGCCCATAGCACGCCCGCTCTGGGTAGGAGCCGACCTAGGTAGGAAAAAACCCGCTTGCCTCGGCAGGGATTCGAACCCGGGTCCCCCGTCCTTGGTCCTAAGTGCTAACCACTGCACTACGGAGGCCGCTAAGTGGTACGATTTTACCATTAAAACGATTCCTACCAATAAAGATTAGAGCGATTTGTAAGACCAAAAAAAAAAAAAATCTTTAAAAATGGGTATTCCGTTTCGGAACTCACTTGCAACCGAGAGCGGCGTTGAATTCACATGGACTGCCGTAGGTCTTCCCATCCGAGCCACAGACCGGGTCCCAGATTGCGGCACAAGCTACGTTAGGATTGCAACCCGCCTGCCGTTTATCTTTGATGAGCGAGGCTTGCGAGGAAGCTGTCAGAGACAAACAAACATGACTGTGTAATGATGAGCAGAGTATATAGGTGGGTACCATCACGTTTACACGTCATAAGACGTAAATGTTGAGGAATCAACTGAAGAAACAAGCAAATAAACGTTTACACGTGATGACAGGTAAGTGTTGGAGAAACAAATGAAGAAACTAGCACATGAACGTTTACACGTTATTACAGGTAAATGTTGAGAAATAATTGAAGAAACAAGCAAATAAACGTTTACAAGTGATAACAGGTAAGTGTTGGAGAAACAAATGAAGAAACAAGCACATAAACGTTTACACGTTATTACAGGTAAACGTTGAGAAATAACTGAAGAGACAAGAAAATACACGTTCAGTCGTGATAACATGTAAATTTTGAAGAAACAAATAACTGAAGAAACAAACAAATATACGTTTACACGTGATAACAGGTAAATATTGAAGAAACAAACGAAAAAACAAACAAAGAAACAAAGGAACAAAGGTACATATTGAGAGACAACTCAATTGAAGAAACTAGCGAGGAAATGTTTTAATAATAATAATAATAATAATAATGTATTTTTATAGCGCTGTAATCTACTTGTAAGGCAGTTCTAAGCGCTAATGTTTTCACGTCATAACAGGTAAATGTTGAAAAAAAAAAAAAAAAAAAACAACTGAGGAATCAAGCAAAGAAACGTCTACACGTCATAACACGAAAAATAATTGAAGAAAGAAGCAAAGAAATTTTTATAAGTCGTATCAGGTAAATGTTGAGGAAACAACTGAAGGAAAAAACGAAGAAAGGTTTCTACGTCATAACAGGTACACTTTCAGAAACAACTGAAGAAACTAGAGAAGAAATAAATAATGTCATAGGTGCAGGGGCGCCGGAAGATGTTGGGGGGGAGGGGGGGGCAGAATCTCGGAAGGGGGAACGTTGCCCGAAGAAAGTGAACAGCGGGGGGGGGGGGGGGGGGCGATCAAATGCTGCGTAGACAAAAAACCTTTACGAACCAGGACGTTGCCCGAAAAAAGTGAAAAAGGTGGGGGGGGGGGGGGGGGGGGGGGGGGGCAATCAGATGAGCGGACAGCCTTCGGTCCGCAAAAACAGAAGTTTTCTGTTGGGTGGGATGAGGGAGAGAGCACTAAGAGGGGTAGGGGGAGAGGTAGGGGAAGGGGGGGGGGGGCAAGACCATGGCTTTGCCCCCCCTCTTGCCATAGTCACCTGATTTTCCAGGGGGGGCAAAAAGACACTCTTGCCCCCCCTGCTTGGGTACAGGGGGGGCAGCTGCCATCCCCTGCCCCCCCGGTTCCGGCGCCCCTGAGGTGGTACATGTTGAGACACAAATAATGAACTCAAGACCCGACCCGAGTATTAAAAGTCCAACGTTCTACCGTTGGGTTATCCCGGCTTTCGGACAACGGAAGAAACACTGATAATGGGAAACGTAAGTTGGTTAAATAATTTTTTTTAAGACTTTTAATTTCGTTCTCTTCCATCGTTTTTATCCGTACTGGACACTGGAATTAAAATTGTATCCTACAGACCTGTTAGCAATTTTTTTTTTTTAGTCCAGATTGAGGAGTCCAAGGCTACACATACAAGAAACGTTTTAGGGCGGGGGCTTTCAAAATAATAATAATCAGTAATAAGAAGAAGAAGAAGAACGGAGCATTGTATCTATAGGCGATTTACCCAATTCCTCGAATCGTCTCAAAGCGCAGCAAACTGAACCCAACACGCACGCTCACGTGAATCACCCGTATTCTCTCACACATTGGACATGAACACATTACGATCACTTTGTGCGAAGGGTCAGATCGGCTATTCAAGTTTCGGAATTTAGAACTGCATTTTTTTTTTACAAGTTTTGTGAGCTGAACATTTCCAAAGCAGAGGGGGAGGAAGCCGGAGTACCCGGAGAGAACCCCCGACGATCGGCCCGAATGAACGTTGCCACGTACAAGAAGGAAATATTCTTTGTCCCAAGTGAGAATCAACCTGACCTCCCTCATTGGTGACGAAGTCGCTTAACCACTAGACCACTGATCGCCCCCGTGGTCGCAGGTCGCTGGCTTGGGGATGCTAGGATTCGAACCTGGGAAATTCGTATCATGTATTCTGACAAGCTAAACTGTTAGATATAAACACATAATTTGATTAAAAAACCAGCGTCTTCTTACCAACAGCTGCTAGGAGCAGGACACACACCAAAAGTCCTTGTTTCACCATCGTGGACTGTAGCTGTACGTTGACTGTATCAACTCCTCAACCTGTGAGAGGGATATACAACCTGCCGGGCCTTTTATCCTAAAACTACCTATGCAAAGTCATTTTTTCATTTTCAGCCAATCCTCCAGATTAGATCTGAAATATTGGACAGCTGTCCAGGGAGTACTTATACCAATCGCTGAAGCAGACGGCGAATCGAAATATAGCTTTCTGGTCTATCTACGTAGCAGATCTATGAGGGGTGCACCAAAAGTCCTGTCACAGGTGCCATAAGTTAGTTAGTTAGTTATTTAGGGCTTAACGCCGCGCAAGCAACAAAGACTATTTCGCGGCTAACACAGTCCTATCCTGCCAGGTCCATTAAAACATTAAAACAGCTAGCTTAAAACATGATGTAAATACATATTAAACATTTGTGAAGCTTAAATGAGGTGCCGTAAGACATGGAGATGAAACAAAACGGGTGGGCGTTTTTCCGGTGCCGGTGCGCTCCACATCATTGCACCCTCAATCAGCGGGTTCCTACGCCATAGCACGATTTAATTCAAAACGCCACAGCACCGGAAAAACGCTTTGGATTTTCATTTGCCGGTTAGAATGATTGAAAGGGACCGTTTATCTACCACTGAGAAACCGACTTGTACTAATATGTTACTACAATCTAAAGATGTGTATACGGTCATAAATAAACACTGCTCGTGACCCCACGGGCAATCCTCTTCCACACAACGCACCCACACAACACAAACTCCACCCCACACTCCCACTTACATCTACACACACACACACACACACACACACACACACACACACACACACACACACACACACACACACACACACACACACACACACACACACACAATCTCTCTCTGCCAAGAAACAAACGTCCAATCACATCCCTTGGGCGTCAATGAAAAAGCAAGGGCTTTCTTCTTTATTCTTGACTAACACACATAATTATCAGTTAAATCCGAGTGGTAGGCGACTAAAACCACCCATCATTTAAACAATAAACAACTCACTAAAAATTAATTACTAACACAACACAACTCTACACACTTAACCCTTGCTAAAATTAATGGTAGCCGCGCAGCCAGCCTTAAAAGGAAAAGGATCAGAGATCGCCAACTTAAAGAGTTTTAAAAATACCCTATTGCCAAATTAAAGTTGTGGTGAAAGTTGAGTTTGGAGGGTTAAAGAAACTTGTTCACCCCTAGCAAAGCTTAGCTGCACGTGACCCCATGGTCAATTTGTGTCATTATGCACATGATGTAATGATGTTGTTGTGTGTGCATGTGATGTAATTCTGTGTGTATACATCTTGGTTTGACGTTGATGTGCTTTATGGTTTCATTGTAACTTCTTTGGCTGTAGTTTGCATATTGCTTATTTTGTTATCACGTCCGTTGTATCTGGATATTCCTGCGTACCCCAGACGGGAAGAAAGGAATAATATCTTTGAATCTTGAATCTTTGAACGTTTGAATCTTGAACCCACACGGCTCGGTCATATCATGAAACTAATTTTACCGAGAACCACGAAGCTGTTGAAACCGATAGCTCATAAATTATGTCATACAACATCAGATAATAACTCGACCCGCCGTCAGAAACGTCACGGACGTGTTCATCACTATATAACTCATCATATTGATGTATCTGTCCTGTCCCGACCTGTAGTGATAATATTACAGTAAAATATGTGACAGTAAATGACATCTAGCCAGGGCATCCAGTGTATTCATCATCTTGATTGGCATCTCTAGGTCACCAGGTGTTCCCTGCAGTATTTTTTTTTTCATTTTGTATGATATATCCTGTATGCCATTTCCTGATGTGTTTTCACTCCAGTGATCTTTCCACCTGAGTTAAAATTTGGTCCACCAGTTATCATTCTTGACGATATCGTGAATGATATCTGACAGCTGGGTCAGAAGGTGTTCTCTGGAGTCGAATAACTTAAGTTTTGTTGTTGTTGTTGTTTTTTTGGTCAACGTTTACGATATACGTTATGTCGTTTTTTCGAGTATTTTCACTTTTTTTTTTTCATTGTTTATGATATATCTTGTATACCCTTCCTGATGTGTTGGGGGGCCGGGCTGGCCGAATGGTAGAGCGTTGGACTTACTTCCTCAGTTCGTATCCCGGCTGGGCCCAAATATTTGTGCTGGCTTTTTCGTCGTTGCCAAATCTTTGATATCACCTTTGATATGTGGCGGAAAAGGACGTTAAACCCCCAAACACCCCCCCCCCACCCCCTCACTCCTGGTGTGTTTTCACTCCAGTGATCTTTCCACTTGAGTTCTGTCCACCAGTTATCATTCTCGACATTATCTGAATTTTATCTCATAGCTGGTTGGTATATATATATATATATATGTGTGTGATCTCAGGAGTCAAAAACTTAGTTTTTCCACCACCAGTCAACAGTTGTGATATTCCTTAGTGTATTTTCATTCCAGCCACCTTTCCACCTGTGTTCTGCCTTTCTGTCATCATTCTCATGAACATTAACGTGAATTATGTCTAACAAATGGGTTATTAAGTGTTCTCTGGAGTTGCAAACCGAGGTTTTTTTTTTGGACACGAGTCAACGTTTATGATACAACTTTTATGTCATTTCTCGGTGTATTTTCATTCCAGGTACCTTTCTATCTGTGCTCTGTCCCTCATCATTCTCATTCACATTATCATGAAATATATCTCACAACTGGGCTAGAGTGAACGAGTGTGCGAGTGAGCGAGTGTGCGAGTGAGCGAGTGAGTGAGTAAGTGAGTGTTGAGTGAGTGAGTGAGTTTTTGAGTAAAGCCGCGCAAGCCACAAAGACTAATTCGCGGCTGAACAACTGAGGTACAAGGTGTTCAAAAGGAGGAGTCTAAACCATTTTGTTTTCCACAGCAGTCAACGTTTATGAAATAATGATCTTTTATGTCACTTAGTGGTGTATTTTCACTTCAGCGATTTCCACCGGTGTACTGTCTACCAGCCAACATTCTCGACAATAATGATTTTAATAATTGATATTACTTATGTAGCGCTTATTCTCGCAGCAAGCAACTCAAAGCGCTACACACACACACACACACACACACACACACACACACACACACACACACACACACACACACACACACACACACACACACACGTACGCGCACGCACGCACGTACACGCGCGCGCACACACACACACACACACACACACACACACACACACACACACACACACACACACACACACACACACACACACACACACACACACACACACAGAGCAAAGACGAAAACTGATAAATATCTGTTTATTACTTATATCTGTTTACTACTGAAATCCAAAGGATGTGTCACGTGACATGCAAGAGACCACAAAACCACATATATGCGGGTGGGTGGGTGGGTGTTTGGGGGTTTAACGTCCTTTTCCACCACATAGGGTGATATCAAAGACGGGGCAACGATGAAAAAGCCAGCATAAATATTTGGCCCCAGCCGGGATCAAACTCACGACCCGAGCATTAGAAGTCCAACGCTCTACCATTCGACCACCCCAGCTCCCCCACATATATGCACAATCTTGTTTCATCATACACTGAATAAAAAAGAAAAAAGAAAATTTACTCTATTTACTCTCACTGTCGACTAGTAACCCTGGGTTTCAGTTTAGCTGGTCTCAGTTTTAGCCTCGCTGAGCGCACCGCCCGCAACTGACCAGTCTCAAACCCGGCCTGAAAACGATGAATGAATATGAAAAAAAAAAAAATAACAAACAAACAAACAAGGCAACTAACAAACAACCCCACCACCCCAGCAAACAAAGAAATCTTCCTTAAGAACCCAACACACACGCTTACGTGAGTACTGTTAGTACTACTACTACTACTGAAATTGTGTATTGTGCTGGCGCTCTACCCAATTCTTGAACTGGCTCAAAGCGCCGCGAACTGAGCCCAACACGCACGCTCACGTGAATCACAAGCATTCTCTCTCACACTGGAAACGAACACATTACAATCACGCGTTTCAAAGGGTCCGCTAAGAAATGTAAGTTTCGAAATATACAATCGCATTTATTTAGAAATTTTGTGTGCTGAATATTTTCAAAGTGAGGGGGTGGGGGAGGGGGAGAGGAAGCTGGAGTACCCGGAGAGACCCCCCCACCCCCCCCCCAACGATCGGCTCGAATGAACGGTGCCAAATTCTTTTCCCCGAGTGGGACTCAAACATAAGCACCGACTGCCACTCAGTTCTCAGAAGATACAAAACACTAAAATAAAAAAAAAAAAAAAGTGCTGAACTCGTACAAGTGGAATTCTGGCACCCGAATATTTTTGCTCGAATTTCGCGTTTCAACCGAACAGCACACAACGTTCTCCTCTTGCTTCACAGACAAGTGTCTTCTTTCGTTTATATGCACGTTTGTCCTTTTGGTTATATATACCTTTTCCGTTCACGGGGAGCCGGGGTGCCCGAATGGTAGAGCTTGAGTTCGATTCCCGGTTGGGGCCAAATATTTTTCTCGTTGCCCCGTCTTTGACATCACCCTTATGTGGTGAAAAAAGGACGTTAAACTCCCAAACACCAACCCACCCACACTTTTTGTTCATTTGTTTACTTGCTTGCTTATTTGCCTGTTTGTTCATTCCCCCCCCCCACCCCCACTGTAAACTTACACGCAGGCCAAGCCGTTGTTGAATTCGCAGACATTCCCGTAGGTTGTCCCGTCCGAGCCGCAGATGGGGTTATACTCCCTAGTGCAGGGTCTTCTGAGAGGACATGGGCGTGGCCTGTCCTTTCTCCCCCCTGCCGACACGGCTGCAAATGGAGACACGTACGCATATACTCGTCACAAAAAGGTAAGGACCATATTGGCATTCGGCGCTTTGGTGTCAATGGTTATATCATGCTCCACACAGGTCGCTCGGAGATGTCTTAGTGCTGTCTAACATCTAATCACTTAATTCAGTTCGTAGCAAGTAAGTTTGGTTTTGTGCGCCGGTGGCGTCAAGGAAAAAGTCATAATTAATTATTATTATTATTATTTTTTTTACTACTGTTATTATCCCTTTGGAGAAATTCGGGCTGCTTCCCCAGGGGGAAGCGCGTCGCCGCGGTGCAGCGCCACCCAATACCTATCCTATTTTTTTTTTACAGTTTTGCTGGGGGAGGAAAGCCGGATTAACCGGAGAAAACCCCCCGATGAGCAGCCCGGTATCCAGGAAAAACCGGTATCACATATCACAAGCTCGACCTGGGCTCGAACCCACGCTTCATCGCCATGACATTGGTGACGGCCGTTCAGTAACGCAGCGGCTAAATCCGACGCGCTACCTATTAGACCACCGCTCACCGCTTCATGCTCGCTTGTAACATGCTTATAAGCTAAATTCAGCGTTGGAAATTTCAAAGAAGTTGTATCACTAGTTTAACCCTTTCAGCCCTGAAGGAATCTCAATAGCGATAACGCTCTCTGCCTGGGAGTTTTTCAAGTGTGCTAGATCTAAAGCTGGGCTCTTGCATACAAAACGCTATTTCTCAAGAAGTATTGGATCCATCCTTTAGGGGAATCTTCCACTGTGCAGAGCGTATGAGAGTCGGTCACATGCACGCATAGTACTGTTAGGGTCTGCGAGACCGTAGGTGATACGGTGGCAGGGCTGAAAGTGTTAACTCAGTTCCTACCAAATACGTTTGGTGTTTTGCACCACTGGCCTCACTATCAATCTGCGTGGATTATAAATTTGGCTCAGAGGGAGTGACGTTACACTTTGATTATACTCCTGTTTGCATCAGTAAGAGCCGTCCTTGGACCGTTGTTCTTGAATGAATTTCGCGTACAGGGCCAAAACCGAAAAAAGAGAGCCCAAAAACGTGGGATACTCATGCGCGGTACGAAATGTGTTATATTCATGTATGCAGAATTTCAGGCTCTCAAAGGCTGGCAGTGAGCCAACACGAAACACAGACGTCTTCAAAAATGTTGCGGTTCCGCGCTATCGTGTTGTATCTCCCCCCTCCCCCCCCCCCACACACTTAGTGTTTCATGTTTCATGTATGTGTGTGTGTGTGTGTGTGTGTGTGTGTGTGTGTGTGTGTGTGTGTGTGTGTGTGTGTGTGTGTGTGTAGCGCACTGAGTTTTCTTTGAGCAGACTGTTGGCTCTTTATAAGACCTATTATTATTATTATTATCATTATCTCAGTCTGTATACTGTGCTTGTGTTCTTGTGTGCTGTCGTTTGGTTTCGCTGGAAGCAAAACTGAAATGCACTAACTCTGCAGCCAGTTTCTGTAGCTCAGCTGCACAGCATGTCATTTTTCTCTCAATGTGTGGAAACAGTTCGTCTTGTTTCCTCTTTCCGACGTTGTATCACCGTCTCATTGTCTTTATAAATGTTCACATTTTTAAAAACAGTTGTAAACCAGAAACCGGCACATATCATGTATTGCCATATAGACCCATGCTATGAAAAGAAAAAGAAATATTGCATAGTTTCGTGATGTTGGAAATTTCGGTCGCACAGCCAAAGGCCTCAGTGTATCGAATTAAAAGCTTTATTCGTCATTATTCAGTGATAAGCTCCCACAATAGGAGGACATAGTTCCCCGGCATGGTTAACCTGGGGGATATTTAAATTATGACAGCAATAGCGAAATGAGAAAGCAGAAAATTTCCTTGCTACACCACCACCATTATCACCAATAATAATAATAATAATAATAATTTATTTATATAGCGCTTAATCTACATGGAAGGTAGTTCGAAGCGCTTAGAGTACAGGTAAAGAGACAGACAGACGTGAAGGTTCAGGGCCAGGGCAATTGCATGTATGGTACTTAATAAGGAAATGGAGAAAGACGGAGTGAGGTTAGACGGAGCTTTAAGATGAAAACAGATAGGTTTTTAGATTTGTTTTGAAGGTTTCGAGGGAGGTTGACCAACAACAACGTCAACACCAACCACGCTGTTTTAGAGCATTGATCATTCAGCTGAACCGTAGATCGAAAATGTCGGTTGCGACCTTTTACAAAACAAAAAGAAAAAGAAAAAAGATTTCACTTACCAACGGCTACAAGCAGCAGAAGAAAAGCTGGCTTCAGCATGATGTTTTCTTTAGCATTCACTGCGACTGGAGAGACCTGTATGATCCAGTGACCTATCTGCGTCCCTTATATTAAAGACCTACAGCTATTTGTCTTCACCTGTCTAATAAGTTAGCCAACAATAATGGCTGTCATTAAGTCAGATTCTCTCTCTCTCTCTCTCTCTCTCTCTCTCTCTCTCTCTCTTATCGCGCAAAACGTCATCTGCGTTGGTCGGACCCATTTTGCAAATCGCAATCTCTCGGGAGACTTATTAGGCAATATAAAACAGAACACAGACTATGTCCGCGGTTTTGTTTTTGTCATGCCATGCACTAGCCAGACTCTAAACTGGGAACAGCTTGAGCACAAACATTTGTTTCGGCTTACCGTGAGATGCTTACTGTTTGATTTCAGTGAAGAGGTTTAACTGTAAGAGAGCCATAACGGCAAATGGATTATAATTACAAAATATGGACTAACATGCATGGAGAATGCACTGACAAAAAGAGAACACACAAAATGGAAAAAAAAGTGCAGAAACAGTGAATGAATCATACATTAACAGTGAAAGAAAACAAGCAAACAGAAGTAACGAATTTCAATACTTCATACACACACACACACACACACACACACACACACACACACACACACACACACACACACACACACACACACACACACACACGGTGGACTCATTTGTGGAGAACGTTATTGCAACAGATTTTGTATTATGCAGTATTTGAAACAGAGCTAAGTTACTACAGAGAAATATTACATTATTTTTCAATATAATATTGGGTGTTATCAACGGGTCGTTGACCAATCAGGACAGTGTAGATCGAAGGATAGGCCAAGGACATTCCGGCTGGAGAAAGTAAGTGCTACTGAACTTCGGTTTGTGATGTCTATTGGGTTGGCTCTGGGGTTGACTGCACACACTCGCCGCAATGCGCAAGTCTTAGGTCAGGGCTGAAAAAGAAAGAAAATATTGAGAGCAAATGTTCGTGGGAATACTCCCATTGCCGATTCTCGTTATAGCGCGCGAACATGCGTGAACGTGCGCGATTTTGGACCGAGACTAGGCTTGATAGACTCGGCATGTGGGCTACTCGAGTCACACACGATGCCGCACTACCACTGCGTTGCGATCGGCTGCCAAAATGGCTCGAGAAAATCAGATAAGCTGGAGAAATTCCCAGAGATGGTCTTAGCTAAATTAAATGGTGAGATCGTTCAGTTTGAGCCCTTTCCTTCAAAAGTTTCAGAGCCGAGACTCAGAAATTTGTGGATAAAAGCGATTCGAAGGCAGAACTTCGACCCGTCTCGGCAGGCTAGCGTGTGCAGCCGCCATTTCGTCGGGTACAAGCGGACAAATTCGGTCCCGGTACCTACATTGTTTGAACACAATGGTTATGGAACCAAAAATCAAGAAAGAAAGACTTTCAATTCCAAGCAAAAGTTCAGTTCGCACTGATAAACAGCCAACGTGCTTGAACAAAACTGGCAAGCCACAAGTCACAGGTCGACTACCTCTCGGTTGAAGCGACTGCCGATCTGCTTCAAGGGCTAGAGTGATAAGCTGCGCTTTTGTGTAGCCACTAAAACGCACGCCCCTGTCTTTCAGATATATTTTTTTTTCAGTTCAGGAACTTTCACTGATTTAATTTTATCGAGAACATCTTCGCCGGTCGAAACGCTCACGTTGCTCGCCATCGCATGTATAGCCCACATCATGGGGCACCGTTCGCGTCTTCGGCGCTGGAGAGCACCCGACTCTTCGTAACCGGCAACCGCCCTATTAACGGTCTGCAATCTCAACAAAAGACACAAACAGCGTGTTTAAAAATTATATTATATATTGTTCTACGCAAGCAGAAGCGTACAGCGTACTGAGCAGACGACGCTCTTTGATTTGCGGAACGAACACCAACTACACAGCGCTTATTGGTGGCCATTTTCGGCGACTTGACCACATCGACGTGAAGTACAGGTATGGAATCATTAGCGAAAGTTTATTACACATACATATCTATAGCCATCACAGCTTTTCACTTCCACACGTTCCCAGTGGAAGGATTCAGGAACTACATTGTTGAGCTTCAACTATAGCCTCGTTCCGGATTAAAGAGCTTACTTGTCGTCGATGGCGTAGTTGAATGGGCACTCGTTGCCGTAGGTTACTCCATCAGTGCCACAGACGGGGGCGTAATGGAAAGTGCAGGACCTGGTGATGACTGGCTCGGACGTCGGCGACCTCGCGCTCGACAGGGCTGGCAGAGAAACGAACTGGTCACTTTGAGTGTCTTGATAATTCGAACATTTTGACACTTACAGTGCGCTTGGTATTGCAATGATTAACGGCGACAGCCTTTCATGGATCCACTCTCGTTAAACCTACCAAAGAGAAAAAGTTGATCCTGACCTAGTGACCTTATTTCTTTACAGACGCAGTTAACAGTCTCTTCCTTTCCCCGCTCAGCAACAACAACAACAAAAACCACCCACTTAAAAAGCCCCAAAGGGTAAGACAAATTTTGAGTAAAATCCTTTCAAACTGTACAATGTTCTGTTCAAACATTCTGATAAACTGGTGTCTGTAAACATGTATATTCAACTGCCGTTAGTCTAGTACACATATTCAATAGCTGTTTAGAAAGGGTTTTTTTTTTTCAAACATGCAGTTATATCGTAACTGTAGGCGTTTTTTTGATGAAGAAACACTTCACAAAGGGAAGTAAGATTCAGTCACCACTATAGACTTTCTCTCGATCGCTATTCAGGAGAAGGTCTTACTGACCAACTTACTCCCGAGGGATCTATAGTGATGCAGAATCCAACTTGAAAGATCTTCGTACGATAACTGTGCGGACAACGTGCGATCCGTCGTACGATTTTTGACCAACTGAAATCGCAAGACGCCACCCGCGCGAGACTTGCGGGGAACGAGCGCCATCGCACGTATATCGCACGCACGATTTGCAACCTTAATTTTTTTTTTTCAGATCGTAGAAGCCGCAGGCCGCAGACATTTCGTGGAGATCGCAAGCATAAAAAAATCGCGCGGCCGGTTGTGACCGTGGCAATACTCATGTATGCAGAATTTCAGGCTCTCAAAGGCTGGCAGTGAGCCAACACGAAACACAGACGTCTTCAAAAATGTTGCGGTTCCGCGCTATCGTGTTGTATCTCCCCCCTCCTCCCCCCCCCCCCACACACTTAGTGTTTCATGTTTCATGTATGCGTGAGAATGTGTGTGTGTGTGTGTGTGTGTGTGTGTGTGTGTGTGTGTGTGTGTGTGTGTGTGTGTGTGTGTGTGTGTGTAACGCACTGAGTGTTCTTTGAGCAGACTGTTGGCTCTTTATAAGACCTATTATTATTATTATTATTATCATTATCTCAGTCTGTATACTGTGCTTGTGTTCTTGTGTGCTGTCGTTTGGTTTCGCTGGAAGCAAAACTGAAATGCACTAACTCTGCAGCCAGTTTCTGTAGCTCAGCTGCACAGCATGTCATTTTTCTCTCAATGTGTGGAAACAGTTCGTCTTGTTTCCCCTTTCCGACGTTGTATCACCGTCTCATTGTCTTTATAAATGTTCACATTTTTAAAAACAGTTGTAAACCAGAAACCGGCACATACCATGTATTGCCATATAGACCCATGCTATGAAAAGAAAAAGAAATATTGCATAGTTTCGTGATGTTGGAAATTTCGGTCGCACAGCCAAAGGCGTCAGTGTATCGAATTAAAAGCTTTATTCGTCATTATTCAGTGATAAGCTCCCACAATAGGAGGACATAGTTCCCCGGCATGGTTAACCTGGGGGATATTTAAATTATGACAGCAATAGCGAAATGAGAAAGCAGAAAATTTTCCTTGCTACACCACCACCACTATCACCACCAATAATAATAATAATAATAATAATAATTTATTTATATAGCGCTTAATCTACATGGAAGGTAGTTCGAAGCGCTTAGAGTACAGGTAAAGAGACAGGTAGACGTGAAGGTTCAGGGCCAGAGCAACTGCATGTATGGTACTTAATAAGGAAATGGAGAAAGACGGAGGGAGGTTAGACGGAGCTTTGAGATGAAAACAGGTAGGTTTTTAAATTTGTTTTGAAGGTTTCGAGGGAGGTTGACCAACAACAACATCAACACCAACCACGCTGTTTTAGGGCATTGATCATTCAGCTGAACCGTAGATCGAAAATGTCGGTTGCGACCTTTTACAAAACAAAAAGAAAAAGAAAAAAGATTTCACTTACCAACGGCTACAAGCAGCAGAAGAAAAGCTGGCTTCAGCATGATGTTTTCTTTAGCATTCACTGCGACTGGAGAGACCTGTATGATCCAGTGACCTATCTGCGTCCCTTATATTAAAGACCTACAGCTATTTGTATTTGTTGTTCACCTGTCTAATAAGTTAAGAAAGATTCTCTCTCTCTCTCTCTCTCTCTCTTATCGCGCAAAACGTCATCTGCGTTGGTCGGACCCATTTTGCAAATCGCAATCTCGGGAGACTTATTAGGCAATATAAAACAGAACACAGACTATGTCCGCGGTATTGTTTTTGTCATGTCATGCATTAGCCAGACTCTAAACTGGGAACAGCTTGAGCACAAACATTTGTTTCGGCTTACCGTGAGATGCTTACTGTTTGATTTCAGTGAAGAGGTTTAACTGTAAGAGAGCCATAACGGCAAATGGATTATAATTACAAAATATGGACTAACATGCATGGAGAATGCACTGACAAAAAGAGAACACACAAAATGGAAAAAAAGTGCAGAAACAGTGAATGAATCATACATTAACAGTGAAAGAAAACAAGCAAACAGAAGTAACGAATTTCAATACTTCATACACACACACACACACACACACACACACACACACACACACACACACACACACACACACACACACACACACACACACACACGGTGGACTCATTTGTGGAGAAAGTTATTGCAACAGATTTTGTATTATGCAGTATTTGAAACACAGAAAATATTACACTACTTTAAATATAATATTGGATGTTATCAACGGGGTGTTGACCAATCAGGACAGTGTAAGACGTAAGTCGTCAGATCGAAGGTTAAGCCCAGGACATTCCGACTGGAGAAAGTACGTGCTACTGATCTTCGGTTTGTGGTATCTGTTGGGTTGACTCTGGGGTTGGCTGCACACACTCGCCGCAATACGCAAGTCTTAAGTCAGGGCTGAAAAAGAATGTTTGTGGGATTTAAAGGTCTGCAATCTCAACAAATGACACAAACAGTGTGTTTAAAGATTATATATATATATAATGTATTGGGAAGTAAGTAAAGCTGAGAGCGCTCCCTAGACCTTTAAAGCTTTCAGCTTCACTAACTTCCCCTACTTTCAAATTGACCTGATTGAGCGCATGTTTTCGGCTTTAGCGACGCCTTTGTTCCTCTCTCTCTCTCTTGTTCTTGTAGCATACTCACGAACATACATACATGCATACTATAAACATATAAACATAACAAACATACATACACACATGCCAGCTTGCCTATATGCGTTTGAAAAAAAAAACAAAAAACAAACAGACAAACAAACGAACAAACAAACGAACAAACAAACATGCACTGATGCGTGCTATTACGTTCTAGTTACTCGAACATTATATTATATATTGTTCTACACAAGTAGAAGCGGACAGCCGACTGAGCAAGCAAAGCTGTGTGTGTGTGAGAGTATGAACGAGTGTGATATTACTATGATTATGTATATATATGTGTGTGTGTGTGTACTATGCCAGGTGTCCATTTTGTGTTTGTTTTTCTTTTATATATATATATATAAGAAAAACACTCGTTTGTTGATTTCGACCGTAAAACTGCTCGTTAAAACTCGCAGTTTTACGGTCGAAATCAACAGACATGTGTGGTGCATTTTCCGTAATCGGGGTCACCGAATTGGGAAAACTCTCTCTCTCTCTCTCTCTCTCTCTCTCTCTCTCTCTCTATATATATATATATATATATATATATATACACATATATATACGACGCTGTTTGATTTGCGGGATGAACACCAACTACACAGCTGACTGGTGGCGACTTGATCGTATCGACGTACAGGTATGGAAGCGTTAATAATAATAATAATAATAATAATAAATTGCTTTTATAAAGCGCAGTATCCCAGCAGACGCTGGCTCAGAGCGCTGTACAATTACACACATATGGAGAAAGACACACACACACACACAAACACACACACACGCACACACACACAGTGCCATGCCGGATGGCACCCACACTGGCTATGGGCAGCGGGGACACTACAACTCCCGCTCTGAGGGATGCAGACAGTTCATCATAGGCAACGTGGAACAGGTGAGTTTTCAACTGAGATTCAAAGGAGAGTAGAGTAGGAGCATTGCGGAGGCAGAGTGGAAGAGAATTCCAGACGAAAGGGGCTTGATACTGAAATGCCCTCTGGCCGAACGACCTGGTATTAACCCTAGGCACCCGAAGAAGTTTTTCATTAGAGGATCTAGAAGACCTAGATGGAGTATAGATGTCGAGGACAGCAGCCAGGTAAGGTGGGAGAGAGCCGTCAAGCGTTAGCGGGCCAAAGAAAGTCATATTTCTCTATTATTAGAAGCCGCAAGGTCACGAAATTCGTCGCAATGGCTAAAGGGAGCATCTATTCATTTTGACATGTAGAGCTTTGAAAGCGGCAGTACCCCGCCCCTCCAGTAAATAAGCTTTCGATGTTATCATTTCTGTAGCATGAGGTAGGCATAATAATAATAATAATAATAATAATACATAATGTTTATAAGGCGCCCGTCTCTGAAAAGCAGACTCAGAGCGCACACACCCACACACACACCACACCACACACACACACACACACACACACACACATGAACATGGACAGAGGGACCCAGGTATCTATGGAAAGGCCTGACGGAACAGGTACGTTTTGAGCTGTGATTTAAAGGCTGACAGTGTGGGGACATCACGGAGGGCAGAAGGCAGTGAGCTCCAGATTGTCGGGGCGAGGTAGCTGAACGCGCGTTCGCCGGTAGTTTTCATATTTCGCAGAGGAACATTGAGAAGTTTTTCATCGGAGGATCGCAGTCTGCGGGAGGGCTGATAAGTAGAGAGTGCAGCTGACAGATACTGAGGTAAGGATCTGAGATGTATGAGATATATGTTTGTTGAAAAAGTGATCGTGAAGAGAAGCCACGTTGAGAAAACGGCTGGCGAAGCGTGACGTGGGAATCATGCTAATATGGCGCGGTTGTATTATTTATTGCTCGTTTTTAACGTGTTTATAAGCTGCATTCAGCCTTGAAACTCTCACAGAAGTTGTATCAGTTGTTAAATGGTCCGGGGAAAAAAAAACCCTCAAAGTCGCTGAATTTGACCTACCACCATTTCTTTTTTCAAAAGTAGCTGAGTAACTTTGTCTTACTTTTATGCGAACCCATTACATATGTATTGTCTCTGGCGCCTTGCTGTCATGGCAGCGCAGTAAAGTTTACGAAGAGGAAGTTTTGCGAAAGTTTATTATAAGCTGCATTCAGCCTTGAAACTCTCACAGAAGTTGTATCAGTTGTTAAATGGTCCGGGGAAAAAAAACCCTCAAAGTCGCTGTATTTGACATACCACCAGTTTTTTTTTCAAAAGTAGCTGAGTAACTTTGTCTTACTTTTATGAGAACCCATTACATATGTATTGCCCCTGGCACCTTGCTGTCATGGCAGAGCAGGAAAGTTTATGAATAGACATCACAGCTTTTCACTGCCACACGTTGCCAATGGAAGAATTCAGGAACTCTAATGTTGAACTTCATCTATAGCCTCGTTCCGGATTAAAGAGCTTACTTGTCGTCGATGGCGTAGTTGAATGGGCACTCGTTGCCGTAGGTTACTCCATCAGTGCCACAGACGGGGGCGTAATGGAAAGTGCAGGACCTGGTGATGACTGGCTCGGACGTCGGCGACGTCGCGCTCGACAGGGCTGGCAGAGAAACGAACTGATCACTTTGAGTGTCTTGATAATCGAACATTTTGACACTTACAGTGCGCTTGGTATTGCAATGATTAACGGCGACAGCCTATCATGGATCCACTCTCGTTATGCCTACCAAAGAGAAAAAGTTGATCCTGACCTAGTGACCTTATTTCATTACAGACGCGGTTAACAGTCTCTTCCCTTCCCCGCTCAAGCAACAACAACAACAACAAACCACCCCTTAAAAAGCCCCAAAGGGTAAGACACATTTTGAGTAAAATCCTTTCAAACTGTACAATGTTCTGTTCAAACATTCATGATAAACTGGTGTCTGTAAACATGTATATTCAACTGCCGTTAGTCTAGTACACATATTCAATAGCTGTTTAGAAAGGTTTTTTTTTTTTTTTCAAACATTCAGTTATATCGTAACGGTAGGCGGTTTTTTTTTTGATGAAGAAACACTTCACAAAGGGAAGTAAGATTCAGTCACCACTATAGACTTTCTCTCGTTCGCTATTCAGGAGAGGGTCTTACTGACCAACTTACTCCCGAGGGATCTCTAGTGATGCAGAATCCAACTGGAAAGACGCAAGAGGACAAGAAGCGCGCTTTTCTCACCTATTCCCGCAAACAGAAGAAGACAGATCCACTTGGTCATCATGGCTGGAGTTGAGTTTGGCTTCCACGTTACGCTGACAGAATGGTGTGCCGCTTGAGTCTGTCCGTACAACTGATCATTCACCGCAGACCTTTTATATTCTATTTTCTGACATTTGCCATCTGCCATGCCCCCTACATCCTCCATAAACTCTGCCGATGACAGCTTTTATGTGACGTAGCCTGCCTGTGACCAGCCTGTGATAATTTTCGATAATAACCTTTTTATGCGTCAGTAGACCAGTGTCATTTTTCAGGACACTTGCTGGAAAGTGCAGGCAATTGTTTAAACTTATAATTATGCCTGTTTATGTGACAATTGGTATGTTTATTTAGCTAAAGATTGGATATCACCCAGTGTTATGTCCCAATTTGTCACGTTTAAGAGTAACCTGGTGTGTTTGTGATCTATTTTACTTCAAAAGTGATGACTCACACCATATGCCCAGATAACACGTTTGGTCAGTGCGCCATGTGTGAATAAAAAGTAACAAATATGCAAGCTCATCAGTACTTTCTCGAGAAATAAATGATGTGGAAAAAATTCAGGCAATTTTATGTTCGGCTAGGGTTCTATTGTATTGTTTGTTTTATCTCTCTCTCTCTCTCTCTCTCTCTCTCTGTACATGAGCACCGTCTTTGAATGTAGGTTCCTTACACTGTTTGTTGTCTTTTTTTTTCTACCTACTACTTTTCGTTTGCTCTTTAACGTTTTGTTTTTCTACTTACTACTATTTGTTTGTTGTTTAACTTTTTGCTTTTCTATTTACTACTTTATTAGTATTAGCAACGGCAAGTTTGTAAACTGACGAACCTTCTCTGTCAAAACTTTTACCGTTGATAAATAAAGTTTCATCATCATCATCATCATCATCATCATCATCATCCCCCCCCTCTCTCTCTCTCTCTCTCTCTCTCTCTCACACACACACACACACACACACACACACACACACACACACACACACACACACACACACACACACACACACACACACACACACACACACACAAACTGACATGAACTCGGTATTCTCTTGCAGACTTTTATATCTTTTTCACGGAAAGAACAATGCGTATAATTATTGAGTTTTAAGTGCTGACATCGAAACCTCATATTGCTGCATTTTACCCACTGCCCACAGGAACATGACACTCCTATAAATTGGATGGTTCCCTGCCAGAACAGAACGTACCATCTCTCTTCTTTTTTATCTGTATCGATGGTACCTTTTGGCAGGCAACCCTGGATGATGGAGAGGAGGATGATAGTAAGATGATGCTATGGAGGTCCACGTGGTTTGGGACTGCGGAACAGGGCCGCATTCCACGCTTCCTGTCATAAACATCCCGCTCGGTAAACATTAGCTCTCAATTGTTTTCTTTCTTTTTCAGCCCTGACTTAATACTTCGGCATTGCGGCGAGTGCATGGAGTCAACCCCAGAGTCAACCCAACAGATACCACAAACCGAAGTTCAGTAGCACGTACTTTCTCCAGTCGGAATGTCCTAGGCCTAACCTTCGATCTAACGACTTCCGTCTTACACTGTCCTGATTGGTCAAAACCCCGTTGATATCATCCAAATATTACATATAAAGTAGTGTAATATTTCTCTGTTGTAACTTGGCTCTGTTTCAAACGATGTTGTCGTTGTGGGAAGTTTGTTGACACTGTCCATGATTTGAGTAAGCAGTGCTATTTACGTATTATTTCTTACTTGAACGACGAGTTTATGAAGTTGGAAACGCCGATACTGCACTCTGGAGTCTAGTGAAATGCCAGCAGTTACAGAACGGGAGAAATTTACAGAAAAAGGCGCTGATAAATGATGATAATGATAATTAATATTATAATAACGTGGGACTGCACTCTAGAGTCTAGTGAAATGCCAGCAATTACACCACGTGAAAGAACAAGGATAAAGGCCACTAATGGATGATAATTAATATTTATAACTGACGTGGCAAACTGATTGGAAAGTAATCATCAGTACAGGCGCCAAACGGGTTGCAAGGTCTCTGCAGTGCGCTGGACACAGCGGTGCACACACCAGTAACTAACGCGTTCAATGTAGAGATGCAACAACAACAACAACAACAACAACGGACAACAACAACAAAACAACACAACACACCGGAACACAACACACCGGAACACAACACAACACAACACAACACAACACAACACAACACAACACAACAGAACCCAACCCAACCCAACAGAACCAAACTCAACACAACACAACACAACACAACACAACACAACACAACTCTTCCATTAACTTCTCTCATGGACGAGAACAAAATTAATGAACTCGAGAATGGAAAGCGCCCTTGTTTCAATGTCTTTGCACGCAGCATTTCTCGTATTAATATTCATGACTTTGACACAGATTTCGTCCGGTTTATTTTCATCTAATGAAGCCAGCGATGGAAACTTGGCAAAAAGTGTTTAAATAGGTTCAGGGCTAGGTTTAGATTTTGGATTAGGTTTAGGTGTTAGGTTTCGGGATTAGAGCTAGGACTGGCAAGAGATTTAGGGTTAGGGTTCACGGGTAGCGGTCGTGGTGTTGGTACAGTCTCAATGTTGAGTGAACGACCGTAGTACATTTCACGAAAATGAACGTAAAGTGTAAACATGGGCCAATTCTCCATCCCAGAATCTATTGTTTGCAAAACAACGCCCGAAGTAGTTGCTGTGATCGCTGTTCTGTCAGCTGTTCCATCAAGATGTTTTCACTCCCTCCTGAAATTTCCAAATGTTTTACCGTCCGGCGATAATAGTAATAATATCGTGCTTGGCTTTCTGGTCGACAGATGGAGCTGCTGTGTGATGGTCACCTCCTTTTATTCCAGTTTTGCGATTTGTCATGGGTCTTGATTAATGATTAATTGTGATGTTTAATATTCTGCAAATCCGTTTAAACCAATTACGTCCCAATTATAAGCGACGTAATCTGCATCACGAGGGTAACACATCACACATTGTTTCAGTGCCTTTGACTGCAATCTGCATCAGGCTGGGTAGTGCATGTGTGTGTGTGTGTGTGTGTGTGTGTGTGTGTGTGTGTGTGAGTGCGTGTGTGTCAGTTCGTGTGTCAGTGCGTGTGTGTGTGTGTGTGTGTGTGTGTGTGTGTGTGTGTAGCGCTATGAGTTGCTTTCATGCGAGATTAAGCGCTAAACAAGTACTATTCATTATTATTATTATTATTAATAAATTATCTGTAGCTGGCACTCGGCTAGCAAACTGCTGTTTCGAAAGAGCTGATGCAACGCTAGTTCGGGTAACCCATGAGTGATCGGGGAAGTCACATGCTGCGTTAGGGATCCAAGCGAACAAACTTGTTGGTGGCTGCATCTTTTGCGTGGTGGCTAAGCGCAGGAAAACGTCAGGCTAATGTAAAAAAGATGGCACAGATCGCAGAGATGAATTGTCGTCATCTGATGTTTGGCTTTTGTCAGAAAGCTTCGAGGTGAAGACCGGAGTCCGCCAGGGATGCCTGTTGTCCCCGTTTCTCTTCCTCCTGGTCATCGACTGGATCATGAAGACCACTACAGCAGGCAGGAAAAACGGGATACAGTGGACACTCTGGACGCAGCTGGATGACCTCGACTTCGCGGACGACCTGGCGCTCCTGTCTCACAGCCACAGCCAGATGCAGGACAAGACTACGTGCCTGGAAGCCACATCAGCCGGAACAGGGCTCAAGATCAACAGGAAGAAAACCGAGCTGATGAAGATCAACACCACTGCCAACACACCAGTCACAGTCGGTGGAGAGCCCATCAGGGAGGTGGAGTCTTTTGTCTACCTGGGGAGTGTGGTTGATGGACAGGGAGGCACAGACCGAGACGTCACAGCCAGAATCGGCAAGGCAAGGGCAGCAATGGTCATGCTGAAGAACGTCTGGGCATCCAAAGTTGTCAGCATAAGAACCAAACTTCGCATCTTCAACTCCAACGTGAAGTCAGTTCTGCTCTACGGATGCGAAACATGGAGGACAACGAAGACGATGCAGCAGAAGATCCAGACATTTCTCAACACCTGTCTGAGGCGCATCTTCAACATCCGATGGCCAGAGAAGATCCGGAATGAAGAGCTGTGGGAGCGAGCGGGGCAGGAACCAGTGGCCAAGCAGATCCTGCGGAGGAAGTGGGGCTGGATTGGACACACCCTCAGGAAGCCAGCATCCAGCACCACACGCCAAGCCCTGACATGGAACCCGCAGGGGAAAAGGAAGAGAGGCCGGCCTCGCAACAGCTGGAGGCGGGACACTGAGGCAGAGCTATGTAAGCAGGGGACCAACTGGACTGGAGTGGCAAGACTAGCCCAGAACAGAGTGCGATGGCGAAGGGTTGTCGATGGCCTATGCTCCACGTGGAGCCAAGGGCCCTAAGTAAGTAAGTAAGATGTTTGGCTTGAGTCTGTCCATACAACTGAGCATTCATCACAGACCTCATAAATATCCTGTTTTCTGACATTTGCCACGTGTCCCGGCTAGGGCCAAATATTTGTGCTGGCCTTTTTCATCGTTGCCCCGTATGTGGTGGAAAAGGACGTTAAACTCCCAAACACCCACCCACCCACCACCAACCCACCCATCCTGACATTTGCCATCTGTCTTCAGCCCCTGCTCCCCCTCCATAAGCGGGTAGCCGGGGTGGCCGAATGGTAGAGCGTTGTACTTCTAATGCTCGGGTCGTGAGTTCGAATCCCGGTTGAGGCCAAATATTTGTGCTGGCCTTTTTCCCCGTCTTTCATGTCACCCGTTTGTGGTGGAAAAGGACGTTAAATCCCCAAACACCCACCCACCCCGCCCCTCCGGCATAAACTCTGCCGATTATAGATTTGATGCAACGCAGCCCGCCCGGGAACATGAACCGAGCGATATTTTTTTATATTAACCTACTCATGCGTCAGTAGGTTAATGTCATTTTTGTTTAGGACACCTGCTGTAAAGTGTAGGCAAACGTTTAAGCTAACGTCTGTCTTTGTTGTATTTATGATATTTATCCAGCTAAAGACTGCTTATCACCTAGTGTTATGTCTTTCTTTGTCACGTTTAAGAGAAATCTGGTGTTTTGTGATCTTCACTTCAAAAGCGATAACTCTCACCCTTTCTGTCCAGGTATTACGTTTGGTCATTGCGACACGTGTTAAAAAGAAGTCACAAATATGCAACCTGAGAAGTACATTCCCAAGAAATGAATGATGTGAAGACTTGCTGGCAATCTTATGTTCGGCTGGTGTCCTGCTGTATTGTCTTTGATTTTACACACACAAACACACACAGAGAAACACACACACATGTAGCGGGTTGTGTCTGACGTGTCAGCTCGTGCGGGTAGCGGAGTGCACGTGACAGTGAGAAGCGCTCACAGTACCATGGTCAGCCGGGGCCGGCCTCTGCTCGTCACTCGGTGTTGAGCGAGCGAGCGAGCGAGCGAGCATTACATTTACACTCTGTCGTGGCCTCTGTTCACCAGGTGCGTCGCAAGTGTTACACACACACACACACACACACACACACACACACACACAGAGAGAGAGACTCGATACGCTTCTCTAGACTTTTATTTCTTTTCCACGAACGTCAAGAACGAACGTTACAAAATTTGAACTGATCACAAGAAAGCCACACCTGCTAAAATTTCAGTTGGAAGTAAACCAAATGTTTAATTATGCTTAAGTGTTTTATTTTCGCGTCAGGGTGCGAAGTGGGTAGCTCGTGAGTTGCCGCTCCCGTGGCATGCTGGGAAGGCAGTCTGTGATGGAGGTTATCCAGTGCTTACGATGGACAGTTACCGCATCTCACGAGCTTCAGATCATCGCTGAAACAAAACAAGTTATTTGCGGCAAACCAGACGTGTTTTATATATGTCTGAAATGATCCGGTCGATAAACTCCGAAATCGTCGTCCTGAACGGCTGAAGACAGACATAATTCCTTCGAGCCCAAATTCAACGTTTCGTGTCCTTTACGCATCCCTCTATCACATACCGAAGTAAAATGGGTGCTGGGGTCGGCGGGAAAGGCGGGAGGGCGGTTATCTTTTAGGCCCGAGGAATAGGATCACAAAACGGAGCGGTTACTGAAAAAAGTAAATGATACAAGTACAGAACCTCGTTTGTCATCACACGTGACGTGTTCTTAGTCTGAGCCCCCCCTTTTTTTTTTACGTCACGTAAGACTGTGAGCATCACCACGCATACTGACGTAATTTTGTTACAAAGTTTCCATCGTAAGTGTAAATCATGGGTACTAGTGAGGCTGAAAATACATTAGAAAATATGGGGAGGGTGTGTGTGTTGTGTGTGTGTGTGTGTGTGTGGGGGGGGGGGGGGGTAGTGCTAAACATGTGTCTGCACATATGCACGTGTTTTTCTGTACTTAAAGATACGGGTTTTTTTTGTTGTTGTTGTTGCTGGTTTTGTCTTGTTAGTATTTGCAACGACAAGTTTGTGAACTGATGAACATTTTCCTGTCAAATCTTTCACCGTTAAGAAATAAAGTTTCGTCATCACCGTTGAGAAATAAAGTTTTCATCATCATCATCATCATCATCATCTCTCTGGTTGTTTTTGATTAGTTAGATAATTGTAGTACTTATCAACGGCAGGTATGGAATTGACTGTTTAATATAAACTACCTCTACCGTTGTAAAATAAAGATTCATTGACTCTCTCTCTCTCATTCAAAACAAGCCTTTCCTTCGCTGGAGCATTACAATGGAATTGCCTCCTTTCACACCTGAAACAAAATATGTCTAATTCTACGTTTAAGCGTGCACTCAAACAGTACACACCCGATGGACCGCACGTAACGTACGTTACGCGGCAAACTGTTGTTTTGATTTTCTATTTTACATCATTTCAAGATATCAGTGAGTTTACAAAGGTCGCACGTGTGTGTGAATGCGTTTTGACCTGATGGACGATTTTCTCTATGGTTTTGTTTCTTGTAGTTTAGTGCATAATTTTCTGTGTTGAACTTTTCTTTTTTCTCTTTTATATTTTGCTCCCTTTTTCCATAGTGGACAGTCTCTGTAGTATTAGCAACGGCAAGTTTGCAAACTGGCGAATTTCTGTCAAAACTTTTACCGTTGAGAAATAAACTTTCATCATCATCATCATCATCATCATCATCATCATCATCATCATCATCATCATCATCTCTCTCTCTCTCTCTCCTTTTTGGCACAGTCACCATTACTTACTTGCAGCCTAAGGCCTGGTTGAACATGCATTTGTTTCCGTAGCTGATGTACTGTTCTCCATCATAACCACAGATAGGATCCAGTTCGAGTGTACATGCAGTTAGCGGGTTGCACGCTCTCTTTACGCCGCTGGACACAGCTGTGCACAAACCAATATGCGTCCCAGATTATACAACAACAACAACAACAACAGCAACAACGGCAACAAACAAAACAACACACACAACAAAACAACGAAGGTGGGTTAGTGGGTGTTTCAAAGGTTTAACGTCCTTTTTTTACCATGTATGGGTGATGTTTAAGGGTTTAAGGGGTTAACGTCCTTTTCCATCATAATGGGTGATATCAAAGACGGGGCAACGAGAAAAAGGCTAGCAGAAATATTTGGCCCCAGCCGGGGGATGGAACTCACGACCCGAGCATTGAAAGTCCAGTGCTCTACCGCTCGGGTGTTTCGGTTCCCCAACAACAACAACCCCCCCCCCCCCCCCCAAACAAACAAAGCAACTAACACCACAACACCAAAACAAAACAAATCAAAACCATACCCAAAACCAAATTAAACACTAAAAACAAACGAACTACTTCAACCAACACCACCCGAAGGTATACGAGCACGGACTAAGCAGTGTATACGCGTTGCTTACCGAATGCTGCTACGAGAAGGAGGCAACTCAGCTTGAACATTCTGCTTGGCTCTCTGGTCGACAGATGGAGCTGCAGTGAGCTGGTGACCTCCCTTTTATTCCTGTTTTTCAATTTGTCATGGGTATATTGATCGATAAGTTTATGTTTATTCTGCAAAACAGTGTAAACCAATGTCCCATTACTAAGCACTGCAATCTTCATCACGAGGGTGATAAATTATCTTTAGCGGGTACTCGACTAACGAACTGCTGTTTCGAAAGAGAGCTGATGCAACACAGAGATGAAGTTTTCGCCATCTGATGTTTCGGGGGGGGGGGGGGGGGGGGGGGAGTGGGGGGGGTGAAGCCAAAATGGTCGCGAGCGTTTCAGGTGCTGCTCCGCTTCAGACTTTTCTACGCCGGTTGCTCTGATCAAAGTCACACGTCTGAAATATGAGGTTGGGTGGGTGTTTGCGGGTTTAACGTCCTTTTCCACCACGTATGGTGATATGAAAGACGGGGGGCAACGAGAAAAAGGTCAGCGTTTATATTTGGCCCCCAGCCGGGATTCGAACTCACGACCCGAGCACTGAAAGTGCAACGTTCTACCATTCGGCTGTCCCGGATCCCCGTCTGTAATACGAGCATGCATACATACGATTTTATAATAATAATAATAATGATAATAATAATAATAATAATAATTATAAAAATAATAATAATAATGAGTATTGTATAGGCGCTTTACCCAGTTTCATGAATCGGCTCAAAGCGCACGCTCACGTGAATCACACGCATTCTCTCACGCACTGGACATAATAAACACATTACAATCACAGGGGGGTGTTTCGAAGATTTCCTTCCTCGCCTGGGCGCCTACCTGTACGTTGTGCCTTTAACTATGAGGTATATGAACTAATCATAATAATTAAAGCCAAGAATCAAGTGCGCGTCCAGCCGGGGCGTACACCCCCTACGGCCACTTCTACTGTGATTTTACGGCTCTTGCTGAAGTGCAAAATTGGCCACTGGAAGCAACAGCGAGGGAGAGAAACAGCGGACCACACCCTTGGCAAGCTGAGTGGGTGAGTGAGTTCTTAGCACTTAACGCCGCCCAAGGCAAGCTGGGGCCACCGTAAAACACTTTGCGTGGAATAATAATGAAATACTGGATGGGGCGGGATGAGTGCACGATAGCCTACAGAGTGATACATCCAGGTAATTGAACGTTGATACATGGGCTGTAAGTCATTCTGCGCTGAAGAACTATTACTCAACAACCCCGCTACGAAAACTCTCCCTCTGCGGACATTGGCAGGAAGTCCCGCGCGCGCGTGCTCTGTGACCTCTACCTCCCCAACGTGAAACCCACAGCAAATAAGCGTGAGCCGGGATAGCCGAATGGTAGAGCGCTGGACTCTCACTGCTCGGGTCGTGGGTTCGAATCCCGGCTGGGGCGAAATATTTTGTCCTGGTCTTTTTCTCTTAAACCCGTCTTTGATATCACCTATACATGGTGGAAAAGGACGTTAAATTCCCAAACACCCACCCACCGACCCACCGCAATCAGATCACTGCATCACTGTTCAGGTGGAGCGCCTCAGGTATAAAACCCATGCAAAAATCGCTATTTTACTTGAAATGTTCAGATCAGTAGGGGCCACTTAAAGCATGCAGCGGTCTTGGACCTAGCGGGGAAGTCCCACGCCTTGCGTAACAGTGGCTTGAAGTGGCTCCTACTGGTGTGCAGTGGCTTGTTCTTTTTAATAAGTCTTATCATACAGCGGGCAGGGGGTGATCAGGCCTGGGCTTTTAAGAGTTAGATTACATCGAGTGTTTTTTTTTTTTTTTTCACAATGAGGTACCCCGATTACGGAAAATACACCACTCAAGTTTGTTGATTTAAACGGCGAGTTTAACAACAAAACGAGTTTCGCCAGATGCTCGGTAGCTACGACAAAATGATGAAACATGGTGGTTTCTTTCCTAGTAAACCACTCGAACTAATCATGTAAGCTCTATTTAAAACCATGACTTGTAGTAGGAGTGGTAGAGTGGTATAAATAAATTCCCAAAAGACCCACCCACCCCGAGACTTGGAGGTAGTTTCAGACTCTAGAGGGCCTGATGCATGTAGAGAAATGTAAATTGTGTGTGTGTGTGTGTGTGTGTGTGTGTGTGTGTGTGTGTGTGTGTGTGTGTGTGTGTGTGTGTGTGTGTGTGTGAGTTCACAAGACTTTCACTAGTGTGTGTGTGAAGTTTAAGTTTTTTATAGGTGAGGCTTCTGATAGTGCAAGGTTTATTTGTTATTATTATGTATTATTATTATGTTTTATGGTGGCCTATAATTTCCCTTCTGGGATTAATAAAGTAAATTGAATATGAAATCAAATTGAATTTGAATATTCCGTCCGTACTTGGCTGGGTGATACGCAGTTTGGGGTTCGCTTCACACACGCCGGAGAGGGCAGTACAATCCCTCATGAATGCATGAATACGACCGCGATTGGACCGCAGAGTCTGTGTTTGGGGCGGCCGGAGAATATACTTAATGGCCCGGCTGCCAATAATGTTTGAAAGTACAAGTACTCAAAGTGAAGAATTGCCCATGATATGAAGAACAGGTTGTAAGGTGAAAAACGGGTGGTGTCCGATAATGAGATGCACAAACTCAATATCAAGAGCTGTCCGAGTGCCATTAGGAAATAATCCCATTTTTCGGATGTATATTGTACTCATAAGTTTGTGTCCATTTGTAACGATGCTTTTGAGTGGTTGACATGTAGCTTGATATAGCTTGATATAGCTTGATTGCTTTTGTATCACTAATACATATTGCGAGTTTTGACGTATGTTCGGATGTGACTGCACATCAATCGTTGTTCTCCGCCTTCTGTTTTTCATCTTTCATATTTTGTTTTCGTAGTAAGGGAGCCGGGAGAGCCGCATGGTAGAGCGTTGGACTCACATTGCTCAGGCCCTGAGTTCGAATCCCGGCTGGGGCCAAATATATGTGCTGACCTTTTTTTGTCGTATCCCCGTCTGTGATATCACCCTTACGGCTGGAAAAGGACGTTAAACCCCCAACCCCCCCCCCTCCCCTCCTGATTTCGTAATTATTGCTAACTCTGCCATTCCTTTTCTTTTCAGGGGAAGTAACTTCACTTGTAGAAATAACCCATCCCTGCGAACACAATACAAACGTTATCGTAAAGAATGATGGCGATAAAAAGTATATCAAGATTTATTTTTTTTAAAAATCTCGAACAACGGCAGTTTTGCACGCGTAAACCTCTTAGTTTACGAAAATTAAACTACATGCAGTTCTAAATCCCGAAAATTTAACTAAATAGCTGCATCAGCTGACCCTTCGCAAGAGTCCTTGAATTTACATTGCTGCAGTTTCTTAAGGAAACCGTGCACCGAACATGGCTGCAGTGCAACCTGCTGCTGTGGAAATGTACAGCCCACCAAACCTGAAAAATAAATACAATTCTAAATTCCGAAATTTAAGTAGCTGAACTGACCCTTCACACCACGTGGCTGTAACGTGTTTATGTCCAGAGTGTGAGAGAATGCGTGTGATTCACGTGAGCGTGCATGTTGGGTTCAGTTCGCGGCGCATTAAGCCGAATCATGAAATTGGATAAAGCGCCTATAAAATACTCATTATTATTATCATTATTATTATTATTTAGACTGATCTGATTCTAGCACGACAGATTCACACAAATTGTACAAATACGTTACTACAATCTAAAGATGCGTATAGCCTATATTCATGTTTTAAAATAACGGCTTTAAAGGGGAGTAATGCTTTGCTTTGGAAATGTTCAGCCCACCAAATTTGAAAAATAAATGCAGTTCCGAAATTTAAATGGCAGAGCTGGCCCTTCGCACCACGTGGCTGTAACGTGTTTATGTCCAGAGTGTGAGAGAATGCGTGTGATTCACGTGAGCGTGCATGTTGGGTTCAGTTCGCGGCGCATTAAGCCGAATCATGAAATTGGATAAAGCGCTTATACAATACTCGTTATTATTATTATTTAGACTGATCTGATTCTAGCACGACAGATTCACACAAATTGTACAAATACGTTACTACAATCTAAAGATGCGTATAGCCTATATTCATGTTTTAAAATAACGGCTTTAAAGGGGAGTAATGCTTTGCTTTGGAAATGTTCAGCCCACCAAATTTGAAAAATAAATGCAGTTCCGAAATTTAAATGGCTGAGCGGTTTAAAATAACGGCTTTAAAGGGGAGTAATGCTTTGCTTTGGAAATGTTCAGCCCACCAAATTTGAAAAATAAATGCAGTTCCGAAATTTAAATGGCAGAGCTGGCCCTTCGTACCGCGTGACTGTGGTGTGTTTATGTCCGGTGTGTGAGAGGATGCGTGTGGTTCGAGTGAGCGTGCATGTTGGGTTCAGTTCGTGGCGCATTGAGCCGAATCGTGAAATTGGATAAAGCGCCTATACAATACTCATTATTATTATTATTATTATGACTGGTCTGATTCTAGCACGACAGATTCAACATATCTAATCCCCGTGGGTGAAGCGAATCAGTGATCGGGCGTTTTTCTACAGCCAGTCAGCGGGTTCCCGGCCACGCCATGGCACCGCGTTTTCCCAGATTTAAAACGCTTTGGATTTTCCGTTGTCGGTTACAGCCCAGAAACCGACTTGTACAAATACGTTAGTACAATCTAAAGGTGCCTATATATTCATGTTTTAAAACCCTCGCTGTACGTCGTGGGTGCAAAATCACCCATGCTTTAAAAACAGGAAACAAAAACATTGATTATCGTACGCTTTTTCCTTCTTTAAAAGCATGGATGTGTTGGCACCCACGACGTACGGCGCGCAAGTTTTCTTCTGTAAAGTATGGGTGCGTCTGTACCCACGACGTACGGCGCGCAAGTTTTCTTCTGTAAAGTATGGGTGCGTCTGTACCCACGACGTACGGCGCGCAAGTTTTCTTCTGTAAAGTATGGGTGCGTTTGTACCCACGACGTACGGCGCGCAAGTTTTCTTCTGTAAAGTATGGGTGCGTCTGTACCCACGACGTACGGCGCGCAAGTTTTCTTCTGTAAAGTATGGGTGCGTCTGTACCCACGACGTACGGCACGCAAGTTTTTAGGCGACGTACGGCGAAGGTTAAAATAGCGGCTTTAAAGGGGAGTATTCGTCGATAGAAGCGGCACAACCCTGTACCGGGACCGTCGCGTCTCTAGGCCCCTGCGACGACGTCCAAATCGGGCTAACCGAGACCGAGGCAAGCTAAGTGATGAGTTGCCTCCCTTGCCGCAACAAGCACGCATTTTTCGTGGCAGAGCACAAAGCTGCCACTGACGAAAAATGCATGCTTGCTGCGGGTCTGTCTATGCACGGGGGACAACTCATGCATGAAATAATCTCGAAACAGGCTGGAAATGTACTGTGCTGGTGAATGCGACAGTTCTCACCGCTTCTGTGCACACTGTGAAATAACACTGGAACCTCAAAGTTGTTCGCAACTGACCATTTTCCTTGTTACCGAGTATTTTTTTTTCCCGTCTTAGGTATCACTTAGCCCGGCTCGGCCTCGGTTAGCCCGATTTGGACGTCGTCGCAGGGGCCTAGAGATGCGACGGTCCCGGAGGGTTGGGTTGGGTATTTGGGGGTTTAACGTCCTTTTCCACCACGTACGGGTGCTGTCAAAGACGGGGAAACGATGAAAAAGCCAGCACAAATATTTGGCCCCAGCCGGGATACGAACTCACGACCCGAGCATTAGAAGTCCAACGCTCTACCATTCGGCCACCCCGACTCCCCCCCACGACGGTCCCGGAGCAGCCGGGGTTGGAAGCGGGATAGCAACGGGAAAACGGCGCCCATTTTGCTTACCCCCCGTGTAAACGAATGCTACTGTACTGTTCATAGCGAAGCGGAGATAAGTCATGCTGCAACAGCCTGTCAACTCAGCTAAGTGGATCTGTCAACAACCTTTTTGTTTACACACCAATTGTCCAGACTATCTGTGATGAGAAATGCTGATTGGTCTATTTACTCTGGGCGCAGTTTCCCCACCACGCAAAGCCGCGCTACATAGACTGAGGGTCGTAAATTAATTGGTTCAGGCAAAACAAATGAGTAGACTGCGAGTATATATACAGTGAGAGGAAGGCCACAAGGGCATTAACGCTCTTTACCTGAACGCAGCAAAACTACTGCAAGACCAGCGGGAAGTCACTCCATCATGATGAAACAGACGGTTGTCCTGGCTCTCTTTGTTGTCTCCCTTGCCGGTAAGTATTGCTTGTTGTTTGACCGAATGCTTTGGACGGTCTGGTTTGTGTATTGTTGTGTCACCTACATGGCTGGTGGTCAAGGAGCGGCCTGCGCGTCACCTCCAAATCTGACTTTGTGCATGACTTCGTAAAAGGCTGACACACATTGCTTTATAGTTTTTTTTATTGCTGAACCTACAATTATGTATACTCATACATCACGACTAACTGTTATTATTGACTGATTTTTACATTTTTTCATCTGCTGTTAGCGTCCATGCATGCGCACACATGTCTAAGTGTGTGTGTGTGTGTGTGTGTGTGTGTGTGTGTGTGTGTGTGTGTGTTACTCATACACCACGACTAACTGTTATCATGAACGGATTTTAAAATTTTCATCTGCTGTTAGCGTTCATGAATGCGCACACATGTCTACGCGTGTGTGTGTGTGTGTGTGTGTGTGTGTGTGTGTGTGTGTTACTCATACACCACGACTAACTGTTATCATGAACGGATTTTAAAATTTTCGTGCGTGTTCGTGTTCGTGTTCTTGAATTGACTCAACGCGCCGCGAATCGAGCCCAGCACGGACGCTTACGTGAATCACACGCATTCTCTCAAACATTGGACATGAACACATTACATTCACGTGGTACGAAGGGTCAGCTCAGCTATTTAAGTTTCGGAATTTACAATTGCATTTATTTTCAAAGTTTGTGGGCTGAACAATTCCAAAGCAGAAAGGGAGGAAGCCGGAGTACCCGGAAAGAATCCCCGACGATCGGCCCGATTGAACGGTGCCAAGTACGAGAAGGAACAAATTCTTTGCCCGAGAGGGTCTCGAACCTGTCCCCTCGCATTGGTGACGAAGTCTTAACCACTAAGCCACCGACCGACCCAATTTCATCTAGACCCACATTTCGAATATGACAGAAAATGAATTACTGTTTGACCATTACCACTGCAGGAGCGCGGGAAATCTTGTTACGACGATGGCTGGGTGGGTGTTTGAGGGTATCCATCTTTAGACACGATCCCGACCACATTTTGCCACTATATGATAAAATTGCTTAAAAAAATAACAAGCCACAACACGCCAGCAGGAGCCACTTCAAGCCAATATTACGCAAGTAGTGGGCATTCCCCGCTGGACACGTGACGTATGCATATTGCATAATAGTGGCTTTAAGTGGCTTCTAGTGATCTGCAGATTTGAAGTAAAATTGCGATTTTTTTTGCACGGGCGTTTAAGAGTTAACGTTCTTTTCCACCTCATGATATCAAAGACGAGGCAACGAGGAAAAAAGAACAAAAAAGCCAGCACAAAATTGTTGGCGCCCAGCCGATGTAACGGTGTGTGATATTGTGTGTTGTTGTACAGTTATGATGGCGAGCGGTGAAGAGTGTGTGCCGTTAGTGGCCTGCACCAGAGAATACAACCCAGTCTGCGGATCTGATGGTACAACCTATGCCAACCCCTGTCTGTTCAACGCACAGAGAGAGAAGTGCGAGTAAGTGATGAATAATAATTCAGGTTATTTGTGGCGCCCATTCTCACAAGAGCTCAGGGCGCGTACATAAACTACATATAACATACAAAAAACATAAACGTATAGCGTACAGCACACACACACACACACACACACACACACACACACACACACACACACACACGGATTTTTTTTGCAGGTGGCTTACAGAGATGGAGAGCGGGGAGGGGAGGGGGATGGGGGCTTGGTTCTACTGCATGAAGAAAAGATGCGTTTTAAGATGGGACTTAAAGACTGCTAACGACTGAGCATGGCGGATGTGAGAGGGGAGGCCGTTCCAGATTACAGGACCAATATACGAAAAAGCACGCTGGTCTTGAAACTTTTTCCGACGGATGGGAATACTGAGAAGACGGGTATAGGAGGAAGAACGTAGATGATGACATCTGATGCCTTTTTTTTTTAAAAAATCTTTTTCTCTTAGTCTCTACAGTGTATTATTCTAGTACTGTTTAAAACAATTTATTATTTTTATATTGTCATTTTTTAGGCTTAAAATTTTAATGTATACCAAGCAAGCTGTAAAATGCATATACTTTTTAAAGGGTGGGGGTGTTTGGGGGTTTAACGTCTTTTCCACCACATAGGGTGATATCAAAGACGGGGCAACGATGAAAAAGCCAGCACAAATATTTGGCCCCAGCCGGGATCGAACTCACGACCCGAGCATTAGGAAGTTCAACGCTCTACACATTCGACCACCCGGCCTCCCTACTTTTAAAGGCACATAACATAATCAAGTTCTTGTATTGTATATATTTTATTGTATTTTCTGTCTCTTTCCAGCGGAGAGCTGAGACTCCAGGGCTGTGGACAATGCCCCACACAGTAGCTAGATGCGCACGATGCGCGTGGTGTGCACATAGCCAGCAAAGGCGACACCTGCGTTTGAGTTCCGTGTTCGGTGACAGTCCAGTGAGACATATCTTTTGCCGGTGTGTCTTGAGATGACAAGATAAAAGTCTAAATCATGACTTTTTGTCAGTGTTGTGTGGTGTGTGTGTGTGTGTGTGTGTGTGTGTGTGATACGTCTGTCTGTTTGTCGGCATCTCTCTCTCTCTCTCTCTGACAAGCATGCACCTTTGAGAGAAAAACGTGTCAAACGTGCTGAACTACCGCCGTGGTTAACTAGTGATATTAAAAAAGCAATGGCGCTTAGGGATAAACTCAAAAAGGGAAAACGATTTTGACGAATACAAACGTCAACGTAACCTTGTAAAATATTTAGTTAGAGCCGCTAAGAAATCTTACTTTAACCAGCTGATCTCCGATAACCATGACACCTCATCCATTTGAAAGCTCTAAATATGATCACTAAGGGTAAAACCAACTCTGAAATTCCACCTGAGTTTACTGCTGATAAATTTAATACCAATTTTTATCTGCTGCTGAATCACTAGCTCAGTCAGCACACGATAGCAACACTGCTCCATACACTATTCCTAGTTGTCTCAGGCGTCACTGTGAGGCTAAACATATTTCTAAAACATTTCACATCCCATACATAACAGTGGCAGAAGTCGGGAGGTATATTGAAAGCATGCAAAGAAAAAATCAACTGGAATTTATGGAATCAACAGTGAAGCCTTAAAAATGTCGTTACCACACCACTATCGATTCTCTAACCTTTATTTTCAACCTTTGTATCGATCAAGGTTGCTTCCCAAATCTGCTTAAAAAAAGCAAAAGTAGTACCAATTCCCAAGTCAAAAGATCTGAACGATATCAACAATTATCGTCCCATCTCAGTACTGTCGGCTTTGTCAAAGCCATTGGAGAGGCATGTTCACACTCATTTTGCTTGAATTTCTTGAACAAAATAACTTCCTCAGTATTAGCCAGTCTGGGTTCAGACCAAACCATTCATGTCATACTGCGTTGACAGGTATAATTGACAAATGGCTATACTGCAGTAAATAACAATCTAATGTCTGGCACTGTTTTCCTAGATCTACGTAAAGCCTTGATTTGGTGGATCACGGTATTCTTTTAAAAAAGCTTGAAATCTATCAAATAGACAAAAGTGCACTGTCGTTCTTCCGCTCATATCTAGATGATAGAAAGCAGAGTGTCTATATCAACGGTAAATACTCCGCCGATGGGCATGTTCGTTATGGGGTACCGCAGGGGTCCATCTTAGGCCCATTGCTGTTTCTCCTGTTTATTAACGACCTACCCCTGCATGTCACTAACACAAATGTAAACTGCGATATGTTTGCTGATGATACTAGTTTGCATGCTACCGGCAAACACGTATCAGAAATTAACATGTGTTTGCAAGATAGCATAAATGAAGTAGTAACATGGTGTCATGACAACCACATGGTCTTACATCCCAATAAAACACAAAGTATGCTAGTTACAACGCGGCAAAAACATCAGCGCCATCTGTCCCCATTAAACCTTTGTCTGAACGGCCAGCCGGTTCAGCAAGTTACAAACCATCGATTTTTAGGTGTCATTGTTGACGATCAGCTGAAATGGGAGGCCCAAATAAATGCTCTGTGTAAAACTCTTTCGAAAAATGTATATTTACTTTCTCAGCTAAGGCACATAACTGATATCCATAGCCGAAAGCTGTTTTTTAACGCACATATAACCTCACATGTTACTTATGCCTCCACTGTTTGGGACGGGTGCAGCGATGTCCACATGGCCAGACTCAATTCGCTTTACAAGAGAGCTGTTAAAATGGTTCTTCCAGAACCTCTCCCAACTAGCGAAAAATTTAAAAAACTTAATCTTCTTAGCCTTGAACACCAGCTTACTTACAATAAGTGTGTATTCATACATAAAATCTTCAACGAGACAATGCCACCATATCTGGAAACTCTTTTTAATTTAAATCAGCAGCATGTGAGGACCTCGAGGAATGGCATCCTGCGCTTACCATTACCCCGTATTGACTTATTCAAAACAAGCCTTTCCTTCGCTGGAGCATTACAATGGAATTCTCTCCCTTCACACCTGAAACTAAATATATCTACTTCTACGTTTAAGCGTGCACTCAAACAGTACCTGATGGATCGCACGTAACGTACGTTACGCGGCAACTTGTTATTTTGATTTTCTATTTTACATCAATTCAGTATTATATCAATGATTTGTGTTTACAAAGGTCGTACGTGTGTGTGAATGCGTTTTGACCTGATGGACGTTTTTCTCTATGGTTTTGTTTCTTGTAGTTTAGTGCAGAATATCTTTTATATTTTGCTCCCTTTTTTCCCTTAGTAGATAGTCTCTGTAGTATTAGCAACGGCAAGTTTGCAAACTGGCGAATTTCTGTCAAAACTTTTACCGTTGATAAATAAAGTTTCATCATCATCATCATCATCATCTCTGTCTGTCTGTCTGTCTGTCTCTTCTATGATACCACTCATTTGTGGCGGAAAAGGACGTTAAACACCCACCCTCTCTGTGTGTCTGCCCGTGTGTCTCTCTCTGTCCCTCTGTTTCAAATTTGTGTTGTAGCTGCCCCCCCCCCCGCCCCATTTACACACACACACACACACACACACACACACACACACACACACACACACACCCCGTCACACACACACCCCGTCACACACACACACACACACACACACAAGTATCATGTCACAGCTGTACTGCTGGTATTCATTTTTACGACAGTGTATTATAATTGCCCACGAATGTACTGTTACATATTACCCAAGTTAGTCCACACCACATCTAACCGACACAGGACTCTGTTCAGCAGTTCTGGTAGTGGTAGATCTGAAAACAGAAAATAAGACAATTCAAGTGAAATCAACTTTCACGTCAGAGCTGACTGTTCGATATTTGTTCGGTGACTGTTCGATGTTTGGAAACATTCAGCCCACAAAATAAAAAAATAAATAAATAAAATAAATGCAATTCTAAAATTCCGAAACTTACATTGATGAGCTGGCCCTTCGCACCACGTGATTGTAATGTCTTCATGTCTAGTGTGTGAGAGAATGCGTGTGATTCACGTGAGCGTGCGTGCTGAGTCGAACTCTCGGCGCTTTGAGCCAAAATATTTTGGATAAAACGCCTATATTTATGCGATTATCATCATTATTATTTTTTTTTTATTAAATAGTCTCTCGTGTGACATCAGCCTAACTCAGTTTTTACTTAGCGTCCAGTCTTGGGCTTACTTCGGTCTGGGAATTAGTTCCTGGTACGAACTTCCTTGGTGCGAATTGAGTTAATAATGTATCGTCTTCTCTTATCGACCAGCAAGCGATACAATTTTTTGAATCATACTTAGCGGAGAGAAGACAGAAAGTACTGCTAAATGGATGTTACTCTAGCGAAGGCTTAGTAAAATATAGCGTTCCCCAGGGTTCTGTCTTAGGACCTTTGCTTTTTTGTATATTTATAAATGACCTTCCTTTCCATTTTACTAGTGAGATCACATGTGACATGTTTGCCGATGACACAACTATCCACACCCCTGATAAAAACATTGAGGTCGTCAGTCAACGTCTAAATCAAAGTTTACATGAAGTTTCAAGCTGGTGTGCTACAAATGCCATGGTACTGAACCCATCTAAAACCGAGTGCATGGTACTTGCTACACGCCAAAAACACCAGTTGACCCCCCTGTCCCTAAATTTGTCCATCAACGGCAAACAGATTAAACAGGTAGCGCAGCATCGCTTACTCGGGCTAACTGTTGACAATCAACTTCAGTGGCAGCCGCACATCAGCAATGTCTGTAAAATTGTCTCCAAAAATCTCTACTTATTGTCCCGGTTGAAGTCCATCACTACCACTGAGACTCGTAGAATGTTCTACAACGCCCACATTAAGTCTCATATCGATTATTCCTCGACAGTATGGGATGGTTCAGGTGACGTTCATTTGAAGAGGCTGAACTCTTTGCACAGAAGAGCTGCAAAGCTGATCTTACCAAACCCAGCACTGTCAACAGATCAAAAACTCAATGCGCTAGAAATACTCCCCTTAAAACAACATTTTCAGTTTAATAAGGGTGTCCTTGTATACAAAATGTGCAAGGAATTAAGTCCACCATACCTTAGATGTCTAGCTTCAGAACTAATGGCCCATCATTCCAAACTAGGGCTATACCTGAGGGTTCCTCGCCCTAGAATAGATCTCTACAAAACCAGTTTAACTTTTTCTGGGAGTGCACTTTTGAATACACTTTCCATCCATATTAGAAACGCCAAAACACTCTCTTCCTTTAAGAGCAGCCTCTTCAAACATCTAATGCATGCGGGTTCGCAGCCACTTTCGTAAACAACACCATGCACTCGACCACTCACGTTGGTACATGAATAGTATGCGTGTATTGATACCTATATACTGTTACGTGTATGTGTTGCTTATATACTGTGCCTTTTACCTCTCGTGTGTTTTGCATTTGATACCTATATCCTTTTGTATGTCGTGTCTGCAGTGTGAGCAGACGTCAGTAGTAGATGGAGAGAGAGAGAGAGAGAGAGAGAGAGAGAGAGAGTGTGTGTGTGTGTGTGTGTGTGTGTGGCAAGAATGAAAACTTTTACCGTTGACAAATAAAGTTTCATTTCATTTCAATTCATTTCTCTTTCTCTCTGTCTCCCCCAGTTCAAAAACCGATTGCCGAGCAAACACATTAGCACACGAAATTCAGATCGCATTATCGATTATTATCCCGACTGCCTGCCTACCTTTCTTTCTGTGTGCACAGTGTGTTGACTTTCAAGCAAACGTGGGCGCTAACTTCGCCATTTCCTTTCAGAATAGCCAATGAAAGCTGGTAACACAAAAGCTTTAAATACAGCATGACGCAGACTGGCAAACAGAGGAACACCCATCCCGTGAACATTATGACTATTGATGAGTCTGTTTGAAAATGTATGAAATATTGTCCGTCAAATATGCTACTGTTGTAGCACTGTAGAGAGATGCCCGCAAAAGTTTTTTTTGTTTTGATTTTTGTTGCGTTTTTGTTGTTGTTGTTGTGTTTTTATTTTTAGTTGTGTTTTTTTTATGGATTTCTCGGCTCGTGCATAAACTGTTTGCAGGGCTGCGCATTCGTGTGGGAAATCAGTCGTAGGCGAAATCATTTTCCAAATGTCCGATTACTTTTTTTGTAAAAGGGGCTAATGCTACAATTTTTACCATAGTTATTATGTCATCAAATAAAAGCGACATAAAAGGGACAGAAACCACTTAACATTCACAAAGGAAGGCACGGGTCAACGTTCGTTTCATTTCATTTCAATTTTTTTCCCGCGCCGTGTATGTCAGTAGGTCCGTAGAGTTACCTTTTGTTGCTTTGTTGAAGTTATGTCCCATTTGTTTGTGTCCTGAGGAAGGCGAAAGCCGAAACGTTGACCCGTGCCGTCCTTTGTGAAAGTTAAGTGGTTTCTGTCCCTTTCATGTCGCTTTTATTTGCTTAACTGCTTATTCGCAGTCATTACTGTTTCCTTTTCCTGTCATCATTTTTACGCCACAGAATTCCCGCATGCATAGTGTGTGATTGCTTCCCATTCATCGGCACCCTCCTGTTTGGAATGGGATTTGAAGCATGTACTCTTGATATCGTGCATGGGTGTATACACGGGGGCGAGACAGGCAACGTGATGGAAAAGGACGTTAAACCCCCAAACACCCACGCACCCACCCACAGGCAACGGGAATGAGTCTGCACGCGATTTGACTCGATTTTGAAAGGAAATATCGAACCAAATTTCTGCCCACCAGGGATTCCAATCAGGCAGCTCGGGATCTAACGTTCGATACCTTAACCACGAGACCAAATCTCCTGTCACGACAGAATTAATGTCCAGTACGTTTTACGGCCAGAAAGGACATTATTTGGTCCTATGTTCGATCCTGCGGGCATGAAGCCCCGTGTATACATAAAAAATAAACTTTATTCACATAAAAACCACTTCTTCGAGCATTTGTCAAGGCTGCGCATGTGTGACAACAGTAACAGTTGTTGTAACTTGTTGCTATTTCTTCACAATCATCATCATCATCATCATCATCGTCGTCGTCGTCAGCATCATCATCACCGTTGTCGTCGTCGACATCGCCATCATTATGACCATCAACGTCGTCGTCGTCGTCAACATCCTCATCATCTTCATGATCGTCACCATCTAGTAAAGTGTTTAATACTTATTGCTGGCCGTGATATTCATATATTGCGGAAGATAAGGTTTGGCTGAAATGAGATTACTATGAAAACGCGTGACAAACATCGTGAGGAACTGCAAACAGAACATTGTAAACAAAACAGGCTAGATTATAATGCTTTACAAAATGACGACTCGTTTTCAAGAAACTGGAGACAAACGACACATATCGAAACCAGATACCAGTCGAATTCAAAATGCAAACTAAAAATGGCGTCTGACATACATCAGCCGATTACAAATCCAGGCAAATGTTTACTCACCAATAGAAAGGCTAGTCTCTTACAATCTGTTTACATTTCTTCCTAATTGCTGAACATAGGATGCAAGAACACTTCCATTGTCGTCTGGAAACAGGCCTTAACCCTTTCAGTCCTTAAGGAATCTCAACAGCGATAACGCTCTCTGCCTGGGAGTTTTTCAAGTGTGCTAGATCTAAAGCTGGGCTCTTGCATACCCTATTTCTATTTAAAACCCTATTTCTCAAAAAGTATTGGATCCATCCCATAGGGGAATCTTCCACTGTGCAGAGCGTATGAGAGTCGGTCACATGCACGCATATTATTGTGAGGGTCTGCGAGACCGTAGGTGATACGGTGGCAGGGCTGAAAGTGTTAAGCTCTTATTAAACCCATGGCCCTGAGGGTTTCTTTTGTAAAATTAATGACGTACGAGAAAAATGACCAGCTTCGAGGCTGGCTTGAAATAGCAACAATGAAGGGGGTTCAATTAAAAACAAACGTGAACTAAAAATAAGAAAGAATGTTAATTCGTAGCAATATACAGCTCACCTTATTACTGAGGGTTGAAAATTGACAGGGTGGGCGGGTGGGTGAGTGTTTAACGTCCTTTTGCACCAGGTATGGGTGATATCAAAGATTGTGCAACGAGAAAAAAAAGCACAAAATTAATATTTAAAAGTTGACAGTGATAGACTGATAGTACTGTTTTCCGAATAGCAGGTGTAGACATTTGAATAGAGGAAGTTTTCATCCAACGGCGTGAAACGGCAGAGGGCCAGTTTTGTATGCGGTGCTCAAAATGTAAAGCAAAAAGGTGCCCCATATTAGTTCGTATACTGAATACTCTATAGATTAGAGTTTGTAGCACACATAATAATAATAATAATAAAATGGGTACTTAAAGGACGCTCTCCCTCTCGCGGGAGCTCAGGGCGCCTTACAAAGAACACACACTCACTCACCCAGAAACGCACACAACATGCCTCCACACATACATTTAACTAAAAACACATGATGTGCACACATACACACACACACACACACACACACACACACACACACACACACACACATGACCAGCAAGATGATGATGTGGCAACAGTTATTGGTTGAAGGCTGTGAAGAGGCGGGTTTTCAAATTTGTTTTGAAAGACAGTTTTGTGTCTGCATATCTGATCGAAACTGGGAGATCATTCCAACAAGTCGGACCCTGGTATGAATAACTACATCTGGGAAACACGGTAGGAAATCTTCTGTCCGTGGCGCATCCACGTGGGTGCAGCAGGGAGCAACAAAGTAAAGCTGAATCTGAGAAGAACTTGAAAAGAAATACATTTTACTGTTGGAAAGTTGTTTGCGCGCGGGTAACTCGTTCAAGCGTTTGATTTACGATCTTGCCGTGAAAATTTGTACCAGCTGCCATCAGTGATGCACACGGGAAAAGTACACAAACTCCAGAGTACAGTCCCCTTTCCTTGTCTCGTATTTCCCATACCTACAATTTCCGTCTCTGCGGACCTGTCGGGCGACACAGAAAACGTACAGCGACTTCGTTCGGGATTTCTATCGATTGCAGTGCCACGGTAGGATTTTATTGTTGTCACACCTTTTGATTCCAATCCAGTCTGCCACCCAACCGACACACAGTCAGAATCTCCGCCACCCAACAATGCTCCAAATAGCCTTTGTGAATGCTGGAACTTTATCTGACTCAAACCTCCTGGATTAGATGAATAGGACCAGCCCCGTCTAAGAATTTTACAAAGAGATCTGACTTGTGCACAGTGGTTCAGATAATGTTTAACCCTCAGCAAAAGTTGAGAAGTATAATCATGTACTTTTAAGATGAACAAAAATGCTTGGAACTGTTTTCTTTTGTCCCGTCGCTGGAGCTGAGTTCAAATCGCTAGAAATGAAAATCCATACGCAAAAAGGAAAAACGCTCTTTTCTTCCCGACAGGAAAGAGTGCCGAGCAAACAGAATAATGAGCGCAACACACGGCATGGTGTGACAAGCTTTTTGCCAGACAATACAACGTGGGAAGAGAGTGTAGTTTGATATGACTGAAACATGAAAAGAAAGCAGCAAGTCCATTTACGTCTTTTCATTACGTCAATGTCTTTCATCTTGAAATCACCCCTTTTCCAACCCCCCCCCCCCCCAAAAAAAAAAAAAAAAAGAAAAGAAAGAAAAAAAAAGAAAAAAAAGCACACACAAAAAACAACAACAAAACAAAACAAAAAACAAAACAAAACAAAACAAAAAAACACAAAAAACACCCCCCCCCCATAAAAACAACAACAAAAACAAACAAAAACAAAAACAAACAAGATGGCCACCAGCGCAATATGTTGTTTCCATTCAATAACCTGCTGTAGTCACAGTCGTAGTCGTTGTGTCATGTATGCAGCCCGCGCGCACACGAACGCAAGCTCTCTGACATCAAGCATGCTGACATAAAGAGAATACTGGAAACCCTTTCCGTGCCTCTATGCACTCGCAAAACCCCAAACACATGAGGTCGTGTGAGCTCGCCTAGCTGGTTGACGTCACAAACTTTTTGGCGTATGCGAGGTTCTACATGGGAGAATGAATTCTTGTAATAAAGTCGTTCCCTTTGACAGAGTTACTTCCCGCAGACCTGACTGACAGACGATTGCTTACTGGTATCGGAGAAGAGACCCTCTCTCTCTCTCGCCTTAGACGCGCACTTGCGCGCTTGCGCTTGCGCGCGCACACACACACACACACACACACACACACACACACACACACACACACACACACATTATGCTTCTGAGTGTGAGTCAGTGGCAAAAACGAAACCCACTGAAATTCCCGCTTTCCACATGTTGTAGAGATTGCGAAATGATACTGCATTTCGATGCAAAATAATTTCTAGACCATCCCAGAACATGCTGGTGCAGTAACGTCAGTAGATTACGTCACCTTGGAAAGATTTCGAACCTTCCAGTAAGTTGAGGAATGTTCTAGATCTGACCTGTCTGCACAGCATTCTGGGTTCTTCTTCTTTCATGAATTTGTTCTCCGCGCATATTCTGTTCACAAAGTATTGGAGTTGTATTCTGTTGCATCCCGTATCTTCTCTGCGAGTACACGAAGATGGCGACATAGCATAAGTAAAATACAACACCACGTCTCCAAACAGAGGAATTCGGAAAGAAAGTGGCGAGACATCCCCAAGAAAAACCAGCATCACGTCAATCAAACATGACGCTCTTACTTTACGTCAGTGCGCGTGCGTCTCTTCTTCGATGTTTGTGAGGCGTGTGGCTTGTGGAGGAAATGTGCTTTGAGTACAAAGTTTCGAGTCAACTGACGATAACGACTGCAGGGAATTTTTCTAATTTTTTAAATTATATATTTTTTATGGCACCCCAGACACATTATCTATATACAGTACGAGCGATTTTGAGATCTAAAATGGGTTCACCAGCACTTTCATGAGGTATGGGTTACGTCAAAAGTATAATAGCGACTACCTCCAAAATTCACCCTGTTTAGAGTCCGTATTTATGCTATCTATTTCCAAAAAAATGGAGTGATTTAGATAAATATTACGCCTTTAAACGCCAGAAAGCCAACGTTTCTAAAAAAAGGGGGATAACTCGCAAATCATGTGTGGAATCCTACCTGGATCGGGCCCTCTATTCAAAAATCTTCATTTATTAAGAAACCCAAAATTTGAAATCGATCGGTTCAGTATTTTCGGAGATACAGGCATCTGAACTGGGTTCACATGCAATGTCAACTGAGGTACGGTTTACGTGAAAACTATAACAGTGACTATTTCCTACTAGTCAGCCTGTTCAGAATCCGTATTCATGCTATCTACTGCCCCAAAATTGAGTGATTTAAAAAAAATATTACGCCTGTAAACGACAGACAACCAACTTGTCTCAAAAGGGCGATAACTCCCAAATCACTTAAGCAATCATCACACGCTCGGTTGCTCTAATGTAACATTTTGATATATTCGGATACACCAAATTTGAAGCCATTCGGTTGAGTATTTTCGGAGAAACAGGCCTGGACACAATTCACACACACAGTCGCACACGCACACACACACACACACACACACACACACACACACACACACGGCACTCACTGAGGAGGAGAAGCGCGTTCGGCGCACCATACATGTCAGCATCGATGACGCACGTTTTCTTACGTCATTGTCAGAGTTATACTTGCAAAATCGTCTCTGCGGGAGATCGGCAGTGACGTGCGTTTGTACTATGGAAACAACACAAAAAAACCCGGACGTACTGTGTTTTGCCATGACACATCAGAGGAAAGGAGCGAGGCTTTGGCCTCTGGTCCTGCTGAGTGGGTTCGTTTATTGAAAAAACAGCGATGTGTTTCGTAACAAAACAAACGCAGAGGTCAACACGTTTGAACAACATCTCCCTGTATTTCAACTCGCGTGGCTGACTGACACTGACAAGTCAAATCACACAGAAAGTGCAACCTGATCAATGTGTTTGGCAGGCAATCTCGTG
>JACVVK020000514.1:0-17500 GCA_018292915.2 Batillaria attramentaria
CTCTTCATCTTCCGTGCTTTGGAAGCGATCTCCGCCCTGGTTTTCGTAAGATCATCGTTGAGGTAGATCTTGATCTTGGGCTCCGCGCGAGTGGTGGAAGAGGGACGTTGACTGGTGCGCCGAGGGTGCCAGGACCGTTCAGGAAATAACTGCTTCGCGTCGACGTTTGCCAGTTTCTTTTTCTCTTTAAGGAGGCGCTGCTTATATCTGTATGAAGTGAACTTACAGATGATCGGTCTGCAGAAGTCGTCGCCCTTCTTGCCAACTCTGTGTGATCGGTCGATCATCTCTTCGGTGATCGTCACTCCGATTTCGTTACCAATGGCTATGATCAAGTCATCAGTATCCTCGCCGTCAATTTCCGGGTGGGTGGGGTGGGTGGGTGTTTGGGAGTTTAACGTCCTTTTCCACCACATAATCAATTTCCGGAATGTCGCTGATTCTGATATTGTTGAAATTGAACTCAGCCCGAATATTCCCGCTCAAAACTGAGGTGCCCGGTGTACTGTGCATGCGGAGAGTAATTAGCAGTTCTTCCCCCATCAAGCTGTGGGATACCCACGAGTATTTTGATCCCAGACGCAAATTAACACTGAGCTTTAGCGAAGGGTTGATTGTGTCTTGGATCAAAATACGAGTCTGCGCTGCCGATCTGACGCTAGACAATAATAGGCATGTTTAGTAAGGACTTCGTAAAGAAGACTTCGCTGAGCAGCGTAACCCATTTACAACTAAATTAGGCCCACACGGCAGAGGCCGCGAGCTGCTAACGCGCTGCGATTAGCTACTGGTACCCCTAACGTGCCTAATTTACATGTAAATGGGTTACGCTGCTCAGCAAAGTCCTCCTTACGACGAAGTCCTTACTAAACATGCCTAATTATACACACAGCGCGCGGATGGCGACTGGCTGGTGCGGCGAGGAAAACATTGGACCGTGTTCTACCCAAAGGTGTGGTGTGGCGACAGCGTCCCCGGAGAGTGGCCGCTACAAGCGGATTTAACTGGGAGTGTATTTTACCGCTGGTAGACGTGCAGAAACGCTGTGTGTGACAGAGGTTTAAAGCGCACGGTTACACGACTGCCAGTCTGCGTGTTGCCGTTCTCGGCTGCCTGCTGGCGGGCAGCGGTTTTTCCGCACACGCAGCCTGCGGCGTTGCAAGGTTTGGGCAGTGATTGGTCAGTTGGCTGTACGGGGCTGTCTGTGGCTAGTTGGCTGCCAGGAAAAATAGAACGGCTTTCTATTCCCGCGCCGGCACCGGCAAGGGGGATTTGCCAGCTGGCCGCCAGCGATTCAATTAGGGTTTCCAGCGTTTCCAGCCCTCCTGGCAACGTGTAGCAGCGGCCTTAAGTGATTCTTTGCCAGGCTAAGTGCTGGGCCCGTATGTAAAAGTCGAGGTTAATTTAACCCACGGCTACGGGTCTAACCCAGACTAGAACAAAAGAAACCCCAAAACAAAATTAATTTTAAAAAAGGAAGCGAAGAAAGGAAGCGAAAAAAATCCTTCTATAACGGCTTAGGCAACTTGCTGGAATGGGCCTGCTTCTTGATTTAAAACAAAACACACCAGAAAATTTAACCCTAGAGCTCGTTTAGTTCGAGGTTAGACTCTAGCCCGGGGCTAAAAGCCCTAACCTCGACTTTCACATACGGGCCCTGAACTGTAGACGACAGTGACAATTTCAGCTTTCTAGGTCATGCTCACGGTCGAAGAAATCGTTTTTGCTTTAAAGCGGGTCTCGGGGCGAGTGAGGGTTCCCTCCGTGGTAAGCGTGTCTGTGACTCATTGCGCTAACACACGCCACTCATACACATTCACACTATACAGACCAACACGTCAACCAATACATACTACACATCACACTGACAATACAAAGACACATCAGTTGAAAGCCTGTTGAAATAGGTGGGTTTTCAGTGCAGGTCTTATAGCTGATAAAGATGGTTGTTGTCTCAGCCCCATAGGCAGAGAGTTCCAGACTGTAGGGGTGGTAAAACCGAAACATCGTTCACCATAAGTTTTCAGGTTTATCTTAGGGACTTTGAGTAGCTTGTCATTAGATGAGCGGAGGTTCAACAGTACCATATGGTACTGTTGTGATGACGCGTATTGCGTTTGTTCGATAGTGAAGCCGGGCTGAGTGAGAGGTGTTTACCGTCTTTTTTCGCAGCTAACGTGCGGCATGGACAGGTTGAAGTGACAGAAGAAAATAGAGCGACCATAAACAAAACCTGGCAACTCCTGCGTGGCCGTTACACACACACACACACACACACACACACACACACACACACACACACACACACACACACACACACACAATGACAACTGCTTTATTCAGTGGAGGCTCATGGCCCATGACTGAAGGGGGGAACAGTGCATGCATACTCAACCGCAATTCACATCTATATAACGTTCAAAACAGCACATCTCAAGCACAAGGCACAGTACATAAAACATAAGTAAGATGCATATATAACGACAGGAACCGGAAAACTATAAATAACAGAAGTTGGAAAGTCGTCAGACTTGCTTACTTAATACTAATAGGGTGATCGTACAGTAAATTGTTCAGTAGTGCATGAGAGAGAGAGAGAGAGAGACAGAGAGAGAGAGAGAGAGTTTCCTAAAGAAGTACCGAAGGAGGAAAAGTGAAACTACTTGAACACGAATCAAAATAGCACAGAAAGTGTTTCCTGTTGTCGCCCTTGTAAGTAGCTTTGTTTTGGTTCGGTTTTCGATTGGTTGGTTGTTGTTGTTGTTGTTTTGTGTGTCGTTGTTTATTTGCTTGTGTGTTTTCTTTTGCTTTTTAACACATTTCGTACCGCATACCAGTAACCCACGTCTTTGACTCTTTTTCGGTTTTGTCCCTGTACGCGAAAAACAGGCAAGAGTTACGGTTCCTTAACGGCTCTTGCTGCAGCAAAGACGATTGTAATCAAAGTGCAACACTCCCACTAAGCCAGATTGAAATCTATGGAGACACGAATTAATTATAATTAATTATTATGTTTTCACTGAGGCCAGTGGTGCACAACACAAACTTACTCGGTAGGGAGTGAGTTAAGGATCCTAGCTTAACCCTCCCCACTCTTTTCTCGTCACCCTCTCTTATAAAGTGCTCTAGATGGCGCTTCATTGCAATGTGTGTCATTCACAGACGTCTTGAAAATTCCCTGCTATAGAGATGACTGTGTGTACTCACATATTGTCGTAAGTCGTATGCCGACACTGTCTGGAACGCTGAGTCATTACGCTGAACGGGGCTCTTGTTTCCTTGGGGAAGAATCCTCTCCAACGACGACACATCTTGTGTTTGCTTGGTGGAAGTTGGCGGTATTGTCTGTTTATCGCTACTATCAGCGAACTTCTTGAATGTGGAGATCAAACGTGTTTTGCCATTTCCCCCGCGTGTCTGTGCTAGAACAGGCAAGGGATGAAACTGTCTGTCCACACAAAAAAGCAAAATCACCGTCACAAACGCTGAGCCGACGACAAGCAGGGAAAACCGCTTACACATTGCGCGTATCCTGAACGGCTGTGCCAACTTGGCCGGTTTAATGGGCGGGTCTACAGCCATAGTTGCACTTCAGGGTCACAGCAGTGAGGCAAGATTTTACACACACACACACACACACACACACACACAGGGGGTGAACTGTGTTCACGAGAGACGCAAGTCGAACTTTTTCGACCTGGAGGAAATTTGATTGATTTTCTGCTAATTACCAAAGACTGGTGATGTTGTATGACCATCTACACATCGTCATCGACACTAGACACAATGCCGGCAAACCCACTGATTTTTCGGGCAGTTTGTGGTTGTTTCACGGCTGTTTTCATTCACTTCATGTGGAAGCGTGCCATGGTCAAGAAGCGTGACCGGGTCAAGACTGTCAAGCTACGAAGCATGAGACTGTCACTGGCGCTTGTGTGGGTTATCGCTACGCTTCTTGTTCAATGTGGTGATATTGAACTTTATACCACTCTACCACTATTACAAGTCATGGTATAAAATCCATAATTCACCACATGTGGTATAAACATTGTACCCATGACAACCACGCGTGAATTTTATGGCTGTACCTAAAGGCCATGTCACACGAGAGGGCAAAAACACTTGAAAACATTGTTTTCAGATGTTTCGCTGCGAAACAGTGTGTTTTGTCGTGTGACATACTTCACAACAATGTTTTCAAAACACTGTTTCGATCGTGTTTTCAGTTTTAGAGCCTGCCCTAAAACCCGAAAACATGTTTTGTGTTTCAACCAACGAAAGCCGCCGTGCGGAGTGTCAAGTGACACCTTCCCGTATCCGCTCAGTCAACATGTATGTTTAAGGAAAGGAGACATCGACTTTACCCAGAAACCCCATCCAGAGGTATTTCATACGCATTGAAGTTTTACATACAAGAAAAGGGTGTCTAGTAAGGTAGGAATGCCTTGACCGTAGCAGGGAAACTTGTTTTCAGTGTGACATCGCCTTAAAGAGTGAACAGGTATTATGCAGTGTTCCAGCAGTGTGTTCTGGTGAAAGGATTTGCGTCACAATATGGCGCGAAAAGGGACTAAAGAATAATTTACGTCACGACATGACGTAGTTCGACTTCGTACGGAAATGGGGACGAAGGAGCTTTGCCAGTCGCTTGACGTGGAATTGCTGATCATTTGCTGCGTGTTATCAACAAGCGGTCGTGTTTGTGACAAGCGTAAGCCTAGTTCCAGTTCTCTACCAAGACGGAGGCTTCGAAACGGAAAAGCTGACTTCTCAAAGCCTATGGACAAAGCGAGGTAAAGCACCTCAGTCAGTGATGTCGCGTGAAGCATTTGGATTGCCGATGTCAGCTTTCAAATCAAAGACTTGACTGACTGACTGACTGACTGACTGACTGAAACTTTATTTTCCAAGGATGAGATAATAGACGCACAGGTCTCTCTTACTATCTGTCCTTGCTACACTAACAAAGCACTCAAAATGCATCAGAACACACACACACGCACACACACACACACACACACCACAACACACACACACACACAACACACACACACACACACACACACACTCGTGCGCGCACGGACTGACCAGCACTTTCACGCTTTACAGCACATTTCACGAACATTACAGTGTAAATGCTTATGCAAAGAATAAGAAGTTATCAACTCAAAATACAAGAGAAATACTCATAACAAATTCTAAAGAACTAAAAACTCAGTAAAGGGAAGACTTTTTTTTTTTTACCATGGTTAGTGAGGACCGTGAGAAATTATTTATTAGTCAGAAAATTCTGACGCACGTGAACTTTGAACCTTGAGAAATTGTTAATTAGTCGGACCTCAGGTGGTAGCATGTTCCAGATGAATGCACCAGAATAGGAGAAACTAGACTTGAACAAGTCTAGACGTGGACGTGGGACAAATAGACTGTTCCTAGAGGTGCTGTATCGGGTGTCACTGGGCCTGAAGAGTTTTGACAAGTAGGAAGGGGCTTTCCCTTTCAGAACATTATGCATCATCAGGCATTTGTTGAGGGCCAAATGTTTTTCTAATGGTAGAAGTTCTAGCACCGTGAGCCTTTCATCGGTGGTGAGAGTGGGGTCGGGAAGAACAAGCTTAATGCCGCGTCGGTACAAGGAATTTAACTTTTTAACATGGAGTTCACCACAACCGTCCCAAATAGTTGACGCATAATCTATATTTGGTCGGATATACGCATTAAAAAATAGCTTGCGCGTCTGTAAATCAACAACTGGTTTTATTTTAGACAATAAAAATAGCTTTTTAGATATGTTTTTTGAAACATTTTCAAGGTGGAGCTGCCATTTTAGAGAATCATCCACTATTGCGCAAAGTCATAACTAAGGTTGAGTTGTAGTGGTTGAAGCTGATGTTTCTGACGTGTTGTTATGAGCATGCTTTTTGTTTTGGACGGATTCACTAACATGTTATTGTTGTTGCACCACTGCGAAACATTATTAAGACTCTGTTGCAGACTACTCGAAATGCAGGTAGGGGCGTGGTATACTACTTGAAATGCAGGTAGGGGCGTGGTATAAATAATTTTCCCAATTTGGTGCCCCCGATTACGTAAAATACACCACACTCGTTTGTTGATTTCGACCGTAAAACTGCTCGTTAAAACTCGCAGTTTTACGGTCGAAATCAACAAACTCGTGTGGTGTATTTTCCGTAATCGGGGGCACCTCATTGTGAAAACTCTATGAATCCTGCACCTCCAAAGGCTGCTAAACCAACAGGGAAATCTTCGTCCGCTGCTCCATGGTTGAGAAGTAGCGGTAGCCGATGACACGGACGTGTCAATGGCAGCAGCCGGCGACATGGCGAACAACACGAACATCGGGACTGACACCAGCACAGGTCAAACTCGACAGCCTACGTTGTCGGATGTGATGGACGTCCTCAGAGAAATGAGAAACGACATGAACGAGAAATTCGATGCCATGAGTGAGAACATGAACTCTCTGAGTGGGTCTGGGTCGTCTCTCAAAGCGAAGGTTCAGGATTTGACCGATGAGGTTAAGGAACTAAAATACGATAACGAGGATCTGCGAGAGGAGAATACTGAATTCAAGAAAACTCTGCAACAGATGGAACACAAGGTCGATGATCTGGAAAACCGGTCACGCAGAAACAACATCATCGTACACGGACTACCGTCTGTAACCAGTGTTGGCGACAAGCAAGAGACATGGGATCAATGTGAGCAAGCTCTACAGAACATGTTCCAAGAGAAGCTGGGTATTGATGAGGAGATGATCCTGGACCGAGCTCACCGACTGCGTCCTGGGGACTCCAAATCGCCGATCGTGGCTCGTTTGGCTTTCTCGATGGACAAGGAGAGAGTCATGAGAGCGACACTGAAACTGAAAGGCACTGACATCTTCGTTGGGGAAGATTTCTCGAAGAATGTGCGAGATGTGCGCAAGAAACTCTCACCATTCCTGAAGAAGGCAAAGGAGGAGAAGAAACTGTGTAAGATGGTCTTTGATCATCTCGTGATGGAAGGGAAACGCTACGTGTACGACCCCAACACCGCGGACATCGTCTTGACCCAGACATCTACCTAGGGACCCGGCCGGGCGTCATCAAGACAGACAGTTTACATTGATACATCACAAACAATAGAAAACAAACACACACGGAGCTATCGTGAACGCCCAAACAGCTGATCTCTACACGGCGTGTACACAGGCAGGACGCCGAGCAGCACGTGAATTCAGTCAAACTAATGACGTCACTGACCTACTTTACTGTAGCGCTGGTGTGCCCTTTAGTGACAGTGCAATGGATACTGGGGGCAGTGTGACCAGACTACCGGACTTGTGTGTTTCTCCAATGGACAGCAGTAAACTTTCGAACACGGATATGGTGGGCAGTAGTAAAGATATACCTACTAACGTCCTTTCAAACGGTGAGTCTACCAGCTGTGATATAAATGTTGAAACGGACAATGAAAGTGTTGATGGTCACGCATGCCTTGCAGGGTCACATGAGGACAATGGCGGCACTGGTGTTCTGTGCATGAACTCGGTCACTAAATCACTCGCATTTCTGAACTGGAACGTTGACGGTTTATTGTCCAAGCTAGAGGATGGAGAATTCATAGACTATGTGGCTAGTTTTGACCTTGTGTGTCTGGTGGAAACGTTTGTAGACTCCTTCTCCTCTAGCGTGTTCCCAGGTCATGCGGTTGTCTGTAAACCAGGTGTTAAACTATCACAACATGGGAGGCCATCGGGTGGCGTGGTCACTCTGATAAGAAATGAACTGTTGCCTTCCGTTCAGCAGATAAATAGTAAATATGATAACATCCTTATTTTGTTGATAAAGCAGGAACTGACTGGCTTGTCTAAAGATTTGATATATGTTTGTGCTTACATTCCACCCGAGTACTCAGCATATTATAACGCGAGTGGGATTGATAATGGTGTTAGTGCACTTGAAGAGTGGCTGGTGGACACAGCTCACTTTTGATGATACTTATCTCCTTATATCTGGTGATTTGAACGCAAGAACTGGTACTGAAAATTTCAAGGCGTTTGACATAAGTACACTGGGAGACATGCATACAAAATATGATGATCCACACACACTACCCAGGTGTTCTGAAGATAAAGTTATTAGCAGGTATGGTCGTCTATTGCTTGACATGTGCTCTGCACTTGAGTTGTCTATACTTAATGGAGTATGTAATGGTGACTCTTATGGTTGCTTCACATACCTGTCAGATAGTGGAAATAGTGTGATAGACTATTTTATTGTCTCACATGAGTTACTACATGACATATTACCTGCAGCAAAACTCACTGTAGCTGAGCGAATTGAATCAAAACACCTATAGAACTGGTTTTTGGGTCATTAGACAGAACTTTTATACCAGAGAATCACTTTACTGTAACTGTAAGAAGTGTATTTCTAAGTTACTCAGGAATCCTGATAGGCTGCAGGAATTTCAAGATTCACTTCATTCTGCAGACACACAAAAAACACTACAGCAGGCAACACAGAATATTTCCACTGATGTGAATGAAGCTCTTGCTTTGTTCAATAAGTGCTTGCTCGAGAGTGCGCACTGTATGGAGAAGAAAATGTATGTCGGTAATGGTGCATTTAGAGAGAAATGGTATGACAGGGAATGTGCTGAAACTAGAAAACAAGTTAGAAAACTGCTCCGGAAATTCCGCAAATCCCGTGACATTGATATTAGTTGCAGGTACTCAAGGTCACGAAGAGAATACAGAAACTTGATTAAAAGAAAAAAGGATACAAGCAGAATCTGTGTGAAGTCCTTGTTAGTTCTGTGTCTGACCAACGGGCGTTTTGGAAAAACATCAAAATGATTTCAACAAAGAAGAAAAAAGTACTAAATGATATCAGCATGGCTCAATGGCACCAACATTTTATGACTGTTCTTGATGTCAATTGTGATGAAGATGTCGATCTGGACTGTGTATCCTTCTTCTTCCTCTGCGGCCCCTATAGATAATTTTACAGATGGAACAGGAGTTGAATCTTCCGTTGATGCTGACATCCTAGACTCTCCGATATCCAGGGATGAAGTTATACAGGAAATTAAGTCTCTTGAAAATGGCAAGGCACCTGGTCCGGATGGAATTATAGGGGAATATATAAACACTTAGATAACAGTTTCATATACTTCTTTGTAGAATTCTTTAATACCCTATTGATAAAGGAATATTTCCTGACCAGTGGACTGAATTTATCATCCAACCAATTTTCAAGAAAGGTAATTCATCTGATCCTAATAACTATGGAGGTATATCATTAAGTGATATTAGCAGTAAACTATATAGTACTATTCTGAATGGTAGACTCCAACATTGGATCGAATTAAACAGCATTGTAGGTGAATGTCAGGCAGGCTTTAAGAGAAATCGTTCTACTATTGACCACATCTTTACACTTTTTGCACTAATACAAAAGCAGTTTGCTTCAAACCGTAAACTATATGTGGCTTTTATTAACTTTGGAAAAGCATTTGACTCTATTTCAAGGAAGATTCTCTGGGCTATTCTCTTCAAACATGGAATCCGTGGAAAACTCCATACCTGCATCAAGAACATGTATAACTCAGTGAAAGCCAGAGTGAGGAGTGGTGCATCCATGTCAGATTATATTCACTGTTCCCGTGGTTTAAAGCAGGGCGATGTTTGCAGCCCAGTACTTTTCTCATTATTTGTAAATGAACTAGCCTTAGAAATAATTAAAAATGGTAAGCATGGTGCAACGTTTTCACATGATATTGTTGAATTATTTATTTTGCTTTTCGTAGATGACATCGCTCTTCTGTCAGAAACAGTCATAGGTCTTCAAAACCAACTAAATAGTCTTTATAGTTCGGAAAAAAAAAAAACACAAAAAAAACACTTCAGCTAAAGGTCAACCTCTCTAAGAGTAATATAATTGTATTTAGAAAAGGTGGTTTTCTGGCAGCTCGTGAGAGATGGTTTTATGATAACGTACAAATGGTGGTAGTTAATACCTATAAATATCTTGGTATGTACTTTTCAACAAAGCTGAGTCTTTCGCATGTATGCGAAGACCTTATTTCGAAGGCTAAAAAGGCCGTTTACGGTATCCTAAAAACACTTTACATGTTAGAAAATCAGTCTCTCTGTATTTTTACCAAATTGTTTGATGGACAAGTCTAACCCATTCTTAGTTATACGTCTGAAATACGGGGCCTTAATGAGACTGTCTGTTCTAATATTGAACGGGTCCACCTGTATGCCATGAAAAGATTTCTCGGTGTGAACCTGCGCTCACCAAATGATATGCTGTATGGCGACCTTGGGAGAGTCCCACTGTATATAAATCTATATAAAATGTGTATTAGTTACTGGTTGAAGATTACCAGAATGGAACCCCACAGACTACCATATCAAGCCTACAGATTGTTAGAAAGACTAGATAACAGTGGCAAAGTTTGTTGGGCAACTGATATTCATTTGACTTTGTCAAAATATGGCTTTGGCCATGTGTGGCTCAACCAAGGTGTACAATCAATTGGTGGATTTATTAGATGTTTTCGACACAGGCTTACAGAATGTCATTGGCAGGACTGGAACTACCATATCAGTATCAGTGATAGGTTGTACTTCTATAAGTCATTTAAGTCTAACTCCCAACGTGAACCATACTTATCGCTTGATATGAATAGATTTATTAGAACAGCACTTGTGCGTTTTAGGTTTGGCCCATCAGATATCGCTGTACATTCCTCCCGATATGCCACTGTACATTCCTCCCGATATGCCAGAGATAATGCTGTATGTATGGCCTGTCTTATGTGACAAGCATCCGTAGAAGATGAGTTACACTTTATCCTATGTTGCCCTAGTCTAGCTGACCTAAGAACCCAGTATATCCCAATGAAGTTCTATAACTATCCTAGTGCATTTAGATTGTCATTATTAATGTCGTCTAGAAACACAAATATCGTGAGAAACTTAGCGGTTTATATATATAGAGAGAGAGCTCTCATGCGAAGGGAAGCTCTGACTTGTTAAAACTACGCTTCTATGCCTGCATTTACTGCTTATGAATCTTACCAATATTTCGATAAGACCAACTCATACCGTGTAATATACAAGCATATAACTGATTGTTCAACCCCTTTCGAACGGGCCTATGGCCTACCAAATAAAATTTCGTATTCGTATTCACACACACACACACACACACACACACACACACACACACGCAGAAAAGTCGACACTAAATCTGAAATCGTCGTTGTTTTGTGGCGGTCGCTTCTGAACTCGAGCGAAATGTATTTTGCAGGTAAGTTACTGCACGGCCGCCAGTACTGTCACGGTCAAGCATGGACTAAGCATGGACTCCCCCCCCCTCCTCCTCCCCCGCCCCAAGTTAAACTGTTACTGTCTGTTTCTCCCTCCTGACGTGTGTCATAGGCAAAGACTCGCGCGCTGTTGTAATTAAATATAATTTAGTTCGTGTCCACAAACGATAGGCTGGAACTAGTGCTATATTTGTACAGCGCTTTGTGTGTTCTATACATAGTTTGATAAGCGACGGGAGCTGCCTCCAGTTTAGTTATACTACGTATAGACCAGACGAGACTGAAGCTCCACTGAGTCACAGTGCACCCCTTGTCTCTTGTTGGAGTCGACCTCACAACTCAATGTGTCCAGATTTGGTTTTGTTTTGGGGTTTGGTTTAGTGTTTTAAATAGCTGTATACTGACGCCGAATTCGCCTCGTAGAAATGATTTTTTTCCGAGGGCCATTTTGCAGGTTTCTGTTACAAATACATCTACACAACACTCGAGATTTTGGAATTTTGTTCTCAGTTTTCAGCGATAGGATCACACAAAAGGGAACATTTTATAAATAAAAAAAACAGGGAAGAAATTCTATTAATTTTTTTTTTTTTTAAAGCAACAGGTGTTGGTGTGTGTGTGTGTGTGTGTGTGTGTGTGTGTGTGTGTGTGGCGATCGGGGTGGGGTGGGGGGTTCAAATTTAGCAATTTTCAGATGTGGATTCCACCCATGATCTGGGAGGAACACCACTGGAGCTGGCAAAGAGTTGGGGTGGGTGGGTGGGTGTTGGGGGGTTTAACGTCCTTTTCCACCACATAGGGTGATATCAAAGACGGGGCAACGATGAAAAAGCCAGCACAAATACTTGGCCCCAGCCGGGATCGAACTCACGACCCGAGCATTAGAAATCCAACGCTCTACCATTCGACCACCCCGGCTCCCCGCAAAGAGCTGGAGCAGCAAAAAAAAAACCCAAAAAAAAAAAAAAAAAACTATAAAAAAGCCCAGGCATGGGCAGTGTTGGTAGAGGCGGCGGCAGCAGCAGTCACACAGTTCAAACACATACAATTTACCACTTCTGATTATCGTAGAATTTGTCTCGTTCAAAGAAGGCGTTTTAACATACTTCTCAAGAACAATGTATTACTGCAGTTCTCGACTTTTCAAAGTCTGTCCCTGCACACAGTTATAATGTGCTACTGTAGGCCAACTGGAGACTTCACACGGATAACGTCCTTTCACACTATCGTTGTATCGACGAATTTGAAATGAGAACTCTAAACAATTTTTCATTGAAAAAAACTTTTAAACACACGTCTCAAATAACTATTTATTAATGCAGTTCCCGACTTTTTAACGTGCGTTGTAATCAGAACGAGCTAGGCCCACTGGATAACACACTCGTAGTTTCACACTGTCATGGTAATTTCAGCTAAGAACTCTAAAAATCTTCAGTTGAAAAAAAGGGACGTTTAAGCACACTTCTCAAAGAACTATTTTTCAATGCTGTTATCGGCTTTTTAACGTCTGTTGTACTGAGTTAGAACGAACTAGGCCCACTGGATACTTCACACGGCTAACACACGGATAACACACGGATAACGCACACGTAGTTTCATACTGAAGTGGTATCGTCGAATTTAAAATAAGAACTCTAAACGATCTTTAGTTGAAAAAAAAAACACACCACTTCTCAAAGAACTATTTATGAATGCAGTTCCGACTTTTTAACGTCCGTTGTAGTTAGAACAAGCTAGGCCCACCGTCCGACTTGTTAACGTCTGTTGTAGTTAGAACAAGCTAGGCCCACCGTCCGACTTGTTAACGTCTGTTGTAGTTAAAACAAGCTAGGCCCACTGGATAAGACACACGGATAACGCACACGTAGTTTCACACTGCCGTGGTATCGTCGAATCAATTCCGCTGAAATAAGAACTCTTTTCCTCAGAAGAGTTCATCGATGCATATGATCACTACTTCTGTCCCACCACGCGGTTAGCGGAAGCCGAACTTCACTGGGGGATTTTAAACGCACGCAGGCTCCAACCCTCACTTGCACAACAGCTGTCGGAATTTCACTTTGGAAAAAGCTTTTCCTGCGATGTCGCGTCACGAAAATCCAGCCCGTAGGCGTGACAGCTGGCTAGCCATGCGCGGGCACGTTGGGAGAACAATTGAGATGCGCACGCGTTTATATCTGCTATTCACCCAACGCGGTTTAATCAGTTGTTATTATTTTTATTTTTTTTGGAAGGTTGGGTGGGGGGATAGGTTGAAGACAGTGCTCCATACTAGCCTTAAAAACAGTCGTTTGGTGTGAGGAGCGGAACCCCTGTAATCAGCTGTATCTATATGATACCTAATCCTAGGGTTATGTGTGAACAGGAGGAACGCGCGTGTGTATAGCATAGCAATTATTCCAAACTCATAATGGTAACTGAGACTCGGTGGTGACCGATTGTCTGATCCGGTTACTCACTCAGTCTCTCGAAACTGTTAACATCATTCTCGTGCTGTATACAGGCCACCGCTAGGCCACTATACATGTTTTTATTGTTTCGCTGTTGTTTTTGTGGTGGGTTGTTGTTGTTGTTGTTGTTGCTGTTGTTGCTGCTGCTGCTGCTTCTCCTACTGCTGTTGTTGTTGGTGGTGGTGGTGGTGGTGGTGTGTGTGTGTGTGTGTGCGCGCGCGCGCGCGCGCGTATACATTCCATGAGTTGTGTCCTTTAATCCTGGCTTTTGTTTTGTTCACATTATTGGTGGGTGGGTGTCTGGGAGTTTCACGTCTTTTTCCACCATATACGGGCAGGCAACGAGCAAGAGGCCAGTACACATATTTGGCCTCAGCAGAGATTGGAACTCACGCTCCGAGCATGAAATAGATGTAAGGTTTGTAGTTCACGGCAGGAAACCGTGTAGTGTTTCAACGTGCTACGCTGAACTACTCGTCTGTCTCGTGTGATCATGAAACTGGATACACTGGTAGCGCATTATGTGTGTGTGTGTGTGTGTGTGTGTGTGTGTGTGTGTGAGAGAGAGAGAGAGAGAGAGAGAGAGAGCGAGCGTGTGTATCTGTGCTTCACTGTTCACTGTTCACATCTACATTTATTTTATGGTTTTAGTCAGACTGACTGAAGCACTCGCTGTCTTTCACGTCGCAACCTGAGGGTTTTTGGCTCAGCCGTGTGTGTGTGTGGGGGGGGGGGGGCGTGGGGCTTATAGTTTCGCATTCTTGTGAAGCCAATGCTTTTCCCCCCACTGGTCGAATGGTAGAGTGTTGGACTTCTGATGCTCGGGTCGTGAGTTCGATCCCGGCTAGGGCCAAATATTTGTGCTGGCTTTTTCATCGTTGCCCCGTCTTTGATATCACCCTATGTGGTGGAAAAGGACGTTAAACCCCGAAACACCCACCCCCCTTTTCCCCCCACCCCACCCCCCTCAACAACAAAAAACAACTTGAACCGTGTGGTCCAGCGGTCGCTATACCGTTGTAGCCGACAGTCAGTGACGCCCGTGGATCAAGTAGAGATTTAGAGACATAAATTTCAAGCTCTGTGGTCTGTAGACAGGTTCATGGAAGTGTAGTCCGGGCGACCCTCTCATCGTTCCCGAGGGATTATCAGTTGCCCGAATCGGAAGTGATGCCATTTGGGAATGTCACTCACCGTATGTGGATCACTCGGTGAACAGTGCGCTTGAGAAAACCTGGCCGGTCTGACACTGATGGCCTGAACACATTTATTGCCACAGTAGGAACAATAATTAGCATATAAACATCGACAACGTTCACGAACGCACGTTGTATGAGTATTGTCTGACTAAGTAGTTAGCTGGCGGCCGATGATACCAGAAGCCAAAACCAGTCGGTAGTAAAGGGACGTAACATGTGTGTGTATTATTGCCATTCAGCCGTTAGTCGGTTATCTCAGTTGAAATCACACTTGCTCTCTCTCTCTCTCTCTCTCTCTCTCTCTCACACACACACACACACACACACACACACACAGTAAAAGGCGATGTCTGGTTGCTAAGCGACCCCTTCCTGTCGTACTGTCCAAGGAGTGTTCCTGGTGCTACCTACTTGTTCGTTTGACCCAAAAGAAGGACATCGTTTGCCGCGGATCATATTCAAATCAGAGTAGCACTTCGTTTGTCCAGTAAATTTCGGTTCCTTGATTCGATGCAAAGGGACTACGTATCGAGCTGTCTTTCGAAACATAACACATCAGCGCAGAAACTCGTGTATGCTCAGATTTCAGATATAGGTCAGACTCAGCCCGAATAATTCAACTCAAAACTGAGGTGCCACACTGAGGACCCCCACTCACCTCCCACCGGGAGGAAAATGGGCGGTACAACCTAGGCCATGTGAACTGGTGATTTTAGCCGCTGAAGACCATGGTTTCGGGTAAATGGGACCCTCATCAGGTGGGCATGCGGTGATCGGATACCCAAGAGCACAGTGGCGATACTGTCACTATACTGAGCCACAAAAGAAAGGCAAACGATGGGTCCATTCAATTTACTCTCATGTTTTTTGACATTTCATTCAAATTAATCGATTTGAACAAAATTGGGTACCAAGTTTCTGGCTTTAGTGTTCTTCTTGTTGGCTTAAGTGTTCACGTGTGACGAGTGTCACGGAGAGGGTCAGTAACCAGTGTGCCCCCCACGGGCGTTGATAACTGCCTGACATCTGGCGGGCATGGAGTGGATCAGACGGTTGACAGTGGCCATGTTGACGTTGTTCCTGATCTGCCTCAGTGCCTGCTCTGGCTGACGGGGTGTGGTTGGCCTCGGCTGAGCGGCGTTCAGCTCCCGTTGCAGATGGTCCCAGAAGTGTTCGATAGGGTTCAAATCAGGGCTCAGCGAGGGCCAGGGCCACTGCAGAGCTCCGATGCCCTGTTGCTGCAGGAAGTCTGTGGTGACTCTGGCAGTGTGTGGACGAGCATTGTCCTGTTGGAGAGTGAGATGGCCGTGCTGCTGGAAGTCTGTGGTGACTCTGGCAGTGTGTGGACGAGCATTGTCCTGCTGGAGAGTGAGGTGGCCGTGCTGCTGGAAGTCTGTGGTGACTCTGGCAGTGTGTGGACGAGCATTGTCCTGCTGGAGAGTGAGGTGGCCGTGCCGCTGGAAGTCTGTGGTGACTCTGGCAGTGTGTGGACGAGCATTGTCCTGTTGGAGAGTGAGGTGGCCGTGCTGCTGGAAGTCTGTGGTCACTCTGGCAGTGTGTGGACGAGCATTGTCCTGCTGGAGAGTGAGGTGGCCGTGCTGCTGGAAGTCTGTGGTGACTCTGGCAGTGTGTGGACGAGCATTGTCCTGCTGGAGAGTGAGGTGGCCGTGCTGCTGGAAGTGGGGCACAACAACGGGCCTCAACACCTGGTCAATGTATCGCTGTGCAGTAACGCCATTTCCGCGACCAGGGCCAATGTCTTGGAAAACAACAGGCCCAACAAACTGGTTGAGGCTGATTCCTCCCCAGACCATGATGCTCGGGCCTCCCCAAGCGTTGATCTTCTGGACGTTGTTGTCGGCATACCTCTCGTTGCGCCTCCTCCACACCCGGATTCGGCAATCAACTTGATGAACACAGTATCGGCTCTCATCCGTGAAGACGATGCCCCTTCATTGCCGCCAGTTCCAGTTCCGGTGGTGCTGGGCCCATTGCAGTCGTTGTTGCCTGTGTCTTGGAGTAACAACAGGTCGCCTTGCAGGACGGCAACAGTGCAGGTCATGATGTGTTAGTGGACGCCGCACAGTTTCACCAGAAATTGGTGCACCATGCCTGCCAATGGTGTTCGTGGCCGTTTCCGTTGCAGAAGTGAATGGCTCACGCAGGTGGCGGCGGTGAATCGCCCGATCTTGTCGTGCAGTCGTTACACGGGGTTTGCCGCTTCGTGGGTTGTCCCGTACGTCGCCATTTGCCTGGAACCGGATCCATAAACGACAAATTGTAGAGACAGCCACGCTAAACGCAGCTACGACTTGTGCAGGACGGTTTCCAGCTTGGAGTCGTCCTATGGCTAAAGAGCTGTCGATGGCGCTCAGTCTTGGCATTCTGGTCATGTGGAGTCGTCCTATGGCTAAAGAGCTGTCGATGGCGCTCAGTCTTAGCATTGTGGCCATGTGGAGTCGTCCTATGGCTAAAGAGCTGTCGATGGCGCTCAGTCTTGGCATT
>JACVVK020000514.1:27500-97500 GCA_018292915.2 Batillaria attramentaria
TGTGCGGTGTGGATGGGAAACACCTGCGCATGTGAAAAGTGGATGTAACGGCTATACAACCGTCAGGACAGCGAGTTTTGTTATCAACACAGGTAAATATACGATTAACCGTAGTTTACTGGTCGATCCCTTGTCCGGCAAATCTCTCTCTCTCTCTCTCTGTATTGTCTTCTTCTCAGCTCAGTAACGGCAAATTCTGTGTCAGTGTGCGTGCCTGCGCGCGTGTGTGTGTGTGGTGTGTGTGTGTGTGTGTGTGTGTGTGTGTGTGTGTGTGTGTGTGCCTCAGCTAGGAGACCACTCACTGAACCAATGTTTACTCACTTCCAATCCAACATAAGGAGCTTTAGAGTTAATCTCTGTCTGTGTGCTATAGTAAGACATGCTGGATAGAGATCGTTACAGTCGCTACACCTAGTACTTTCGCCTTAGGGGCAAATCCGTCATTTCGGCCACTCCCCATTCTTTAGAAAAATAGTACCGGCCCCTCAGTGTAGTGGTTTGGCATTCGGACCATGGACCGGAGACCCGGGTTCGAATCCCAGCCGAGGCAAGCGGTGTGTGTGTGTGTGTGTGTGTGTGTGTGTGTGTGTGTGTGTGTGTTTTAATGCAAAATGCAGGTCCATTTCTACGTCTGAAGCTTAGTTATGGGTCAAAATAGCGTTTGAAACTCTGCGGAAACTAATGAACAGTGATTTTACACGAGAAAACTGCGAATGTCTGCAGTGAAAGAGTGCGTAAATCTTAATGAAGCAAATTACAGCGGCAAAGTTGCGTAAGTCGATCGCCGCGGGCCCACTATATGGGCGGGCAGCCCGGAATTTGTTGTCTGGGAGGCCAAGTGAATCCACTGTGGGATGTTTCATTCTTTGCGAGTGTCCGTCGAGCGACGTTACACACCACAAGAGACAGGCAGTCGATTCAATCAGAAGTACGTGTATGTGCATGGCTGATAAGGATCTCTAGCATCCTGCCACTCACCACGTGCCACTCACCACGTGCCACTCACCACGTGCCCAGTTATAATTTCACACAGACCGGCATTTGTCAAAAAGAAACTGAAACGCACAGCGTCTGCACAGTCTTGCCTGGGAGAATTTCGGGTCAGTGCATCAGTTACCCTCTTTCGCACGGGCAGCAAACGTCAGTTGGCTGCATTCAGAACTCTACTATTTCGATATAGGCGCACTCACCGGCTCGCCCCCCCCCCTTTAAAAACAAAAAAAAAACAACAAACAAAAACAAACAAACCCCAAGGTGTCCTTTGTGAAGCCTAGAAATATCAGACGGTAGGTCTTTAAACCTCAAACCACAAAGGCCACTTAAAATTTTACCTCCAGCACAGATAGCTGCCATATTCTTCTGACCTCACGGACACACTGTATAACTGACACGAGTGTTTCCGTGAGCAGGCCTGACTATCTGAATAAACATCTATATTGAATTATTTGTCCTCGCCAGCGCGGGAGGGGTTTCATAGAATATCGATCGACAGCCTGAACAGATAACAAACCGGTTCTGACTGCAGGTCCAAAGCCGACATGATTATGCCAAGGGTTTTAATATACACCTACTTTGGAACTCCCCCGCCGCACAAAGCTCCAGTTGTGTGCGATATAAATTGAGTCACGCACAGAGAGAGAGAGAGAGAGAGAGAGAGAGAGACTGTGCTGAAAGAGTTGAGTTGAGCAGTTGGCATGGGCGGTAGGAAACAGTTAATTATCCTGAAATTTGACCTTGACAGAGGTTAGTTCTGTTGCATGTGACGTCATAATCACTGTCAACGTTTGCTTGATCAGTCAACCGTTTCGGCTTATTGAACAGGCCTGCGCACCTAGCGCGCGCGCGCGCGCACACACACACACACAAACACACACACACACACACACACACACACACACACACACACACACACACACACACGCGCGCGCGCGCGCACGCACGCACGCATGCACGCACACACACACACGCACGCTGGTTTCAATTTTGACATGACTATCTGTGGAAAGGGCATTGGAGCTTTGTATATACACGTAACTATGTAGCGCCTGTAAGGTTTACGGTTGGGCGAAATACTAAATATCAAGGAACGGCGTAACAATGACTGTACTAAGTATCAAGGAACGGCGTAACAATGACTGTACTAAGCATCAAGGAACGGCGTAACAATGACTGTACTAAGCATCAAGGAACGGCGTAACAATGACTGTACTAAGCATCAAGGAACGGCGTAACAATGACTGTACTAAGCATCAAGGAACGGCGTAACAATGACTGTACTAAGCATCAAGGAACGGCGTAACAATGACTGTACTAAGCATCAAGGAACGGCGTAACAATGACTGTACTAAGCATCAAGGAACGGCGTAACAATGACTGTACTAAGCATCAAGGAACGGCGTAACAATGACTGTACTAAGCATCAAGGAACGGCGCGTAACAATGACTGTACTAAGCATCAAGGAACGGCGTAACAATGACTGTACTAAGCATCAAGGAACGGCGTAACAATGACTGTACTAAGCATCAAGGAACGGCGTAACAATGACTGTACTAAGCATCAAGGAACGGCGTAACAATGACTGTACTAAGCATCAAGGAACGGCGTAACAATGACTGTACTAAGCATCAAGGAACGGCGTAACAATGACTGTACTAAGCATCAAGGAACGGCGTAACAATGACTGTACTAAGCATCAAGGAACGGCGTAACAATGACTGTACTAAGCATCAAGGAACGGCGTAACAATGACTGTACTAAGCATCAAGGACCGGCGTAACAATGACTGTACTAAGCATCAAGGACCGGCGTAACAATGACTGTACTAAGCATCAAGGAACGGCGTAACAATGACTGTACTAAGCATCAAGGAACGGCGTAACAATAACAATGACTGTACTAAGTATCAAGGAACGGCGTAACAATGACTGTATTGGTCTGTAACCTCTGCTTGCTTCTTGTCCGTCACTATGCCACGTCCATGTCGTCTGCACGTCCATGTCGTCTGCACGTCCATGGGATTTAGTGTAGAGTTACGGGAGACCGGTACTTTCTGTCGAATCTTTCTCTCTAAACAGAAATACTGTCGCACGCACCAGTGAATAGCAGGGTGGAGGTTTGCACGTAAAGAAGCGCTTAGCGGCAGCAGGCTTTCACTGCTTCGTCTTCCAGCTCTGATGCGCCATGAACATTTCAGTGAAGATGGATATGTGCGCGTAGGAGATGTCTACCATACCATACCATACCATACCATACCATACCATACCATACCATACTCTTGTGTTAACTTGCTGGCTTGAGATCCCGTTCGTTTCCAGCACTATGAAGAAAACTCTTAAGTAATAATAATAATAATAATAAATGGTATTTCTAGGGCGCATTTCTTTAAATAAAACTCAATGCGCCTATCACTCACTCACACTCACGCACATCATACAACGATGAACAGACATACACTGGTGAAACTGACTAGTTAAAATAACTGGTGTTAGTAGTTTGTGGCCTCATGCCGCTCAAGCAACAAGGACCAGCATGCGGCTGAGGAAATTACTGATAGGCTTTGCGGAAGAGGAACGTTTTCAGACTGCTCTTGAAAACAGACAGCGTGGGCGCATTTCTCAGATCTGAAGGCAGAGAGTTCCAAACGGCAGGAGCGGCAAAACTGAAAGAGCGCTCACCGAAAGATTTCAGGTTGCGCTTGGGGATTTTGAGAAGCCTCTCGGACGACGACCGGAGGGTTCGCGACGGTATATAGGTGACAAGTGAAGCTGAAAGGTAAGGTGGGAGAGTGCCATCAAAGTGACCAAATGCCAGAACAGATATTTTGTAGTGAAGGCGGAAATGAACTGGTAGCCAATGGAGCTCTCTTAGAAGTGGTGTTACGTGCTCTCGCTTCCGTTTGCCCAGCACTAATCGCGCAGCGCTGTTCTGGACTCTTTGAAGGCGGCCTAACTGTTCTGCTGGAAGGCCAGCCAGTGCTGAGTTGCAGTAGTCGAGGCGTGAGGTTATAAGAGCAGTAACAGTACAAGAGAAATGTTTATGTCAGTCTTGTCCCTTTGTTGTTGTTGTTGTTGTTGTTGTTGTTGTCCTCTCCAATTCGCAATTGCGAAAAACAAAATAAAAACTAGAGGAGCAAAGCCTCCTTGGCTCACTTGTGAGATGGGTCAAGGTCATTCAAAAGAGTATGTTTCTAAAGCTCTTATCACTAGGTATCACGAAATAAGGTGTCTTGTGTTCATAGTTCCTAAGAAAACGGCAAATGGCAACATAACAGTTTTCCCAGGACAGCTTCTATGACCTTGACCTTGGATCAAGGTCATTCAAATGAGATCTGTAAGTGAAGAGCTTATCAGTGACTATCATTATGCCAAATTTGATAACTTTGATTTGAGTCAAGGTCACTCAAATGGGTATGTCTGCATAGGTCTCTTTGCTGCCTATCATTGTGCCTTGCTGCTGTTTGTTGTTTCCAAGGAAATGCTAACGTCAAAGTCTCCACAAAACATCTTGAATGGCCTTGACTTTGACCCAAGGAAATTGAATACAAGTATACCAGTACAGGTTATGCCAGTACAGGTTTTGTCAATGTCTATCATGCCATGCAAAGTTTGATGCCTCTGGTACCACTACATTCTGAGAAAATGGCAATTTTAAATTTCCAATTACACAGCTTTGACGACCTTGACCTTCAGTCAAGGTCACTCAAAATGGTAAGTCTTGAAAGGTCTTGCTGCTGTTTATCAGCAAGCCAGGTTTGGTGCTTCTGCTGTTTATTGTTTCTGAGAAAATGCCAATGTTAAGGTTTTGGAAGGTTTTCCACAAAACAGCTTGTATGGCCTTGACCTTGATTCAAAGTCACTTAATACAGGTATGTCAGTAAATGTGTTGTCAATGTCTATCATCATGCAAAGTTTGATGTCTCTGGCTTTTCTAGATTCTGAGAAAATGCCAATGTAAAATTTCCAAACAGACAGCTTTAGTGACCCTGACCTTAGGTCAAGGTCAGTCATTATGGTATGTTTTGAAAGGTCTTATGTTCATTGTTTCTGAGAAAATGCCAATGTTAAGGTTTTGGAAGGTTTTCCGCAAAACAGCTTGTATGGCCTTGACCTTGATTCAAAGTCACTTAATACAGATATGTCAGTAAAGGTGTTGTCAATATCCATCGCCATGCTAAGTTTGATGTCTCTGGCTTTTCTAAATTCTGAGAAAATGCCAATGTAAAATTTCGAAACAGACAGCTTTAGTGACCTTGACCTTGGTCAAGGTCAATCATTATAGTATGTTTTGAAAGGTCTTATGGTTGTCTATCAGCTTGCCAAGTTTGGTGCCTCTGCTGTTTATTGTTTCTGAGAAAATGCCTATGTTAAGGTTTTGGAAGGTTTTCCGCAAAACAGCTTGCATGGCCTTGACCTTGATTCAAAGTAACTGATTACAGGTATGTTAGTAAAGGTGTTGTCAATGTCTATCATCTTGCAAAGTTTGATGTCTCTGGCTTTTCTAAATTCTGAGAAAATGCCAATATAAAATTTCCAAACAGACAGCTTTAGTGACCCTGACCTTAGGTCAAGGTCAGTCATTATGGTATGTTTTGAAAGGTCTTATGGCTGTCTATCAGCTTGCCAAGTTTGGTGCCTCTGCTGTTCATTGTTTCTGAGAAAATGCCAATGTTAAGGTTCTGGAAGGTTTTCCGCAAAACAGCTTGTATGGCCTTGACCTTGATTCAAAGTCACTTAATACAGGTTTGTCAGTAAAGGTGTTGCCAATATCCATCGCCATGCTAAGTTTGATGTCTCTGGCTTTTCTAAATTCTGAGAAAATGCCAATGTAAAATTTCCAAACAGACAGCTTTAGTGACCTTGACCTTGGGTCAAGGTCAATCACTATGATATGCCTTGAAAGGTCTTATGGCTGTCTATCAGCTTGCCAAGTTTGGTGCCTCTGCTGCTCATAGTTTCTGAGAAAATGCCAGTGTTAAAGTTTACTGCGGACACACAGACAGACAGACAGACACACAGACAGACACACAGACAGACGACGGAGGGTTATTACATAGACTCACTTTGTTACACAAGTGAGCCAAAGAAAACAAGAAACAAACAAATGTGGCGCAGACGTCTGCACAGTATCGTGATTCGCACTTTTCAGTGACGCGATTCTCAGTATACTCAGTATCATGATTCTCATTATCCGCAGTATCATTTTTCTCGCTATTCTCAGTATCACGATTCTCACTTTTCTCAGCATCACTACTGATTCACAGCGTCATGATTCTCAATGCAAGGACATAACAGTGTGCCGATTCTCAATATTTTCGTTATCACGATTCTCGCTTTTCTCAATATCACGATCCACACCGCCATTACTCTCAATGCAAGGACACAGCAGTGTACCGATTCTCACTATTCTCAGTATCACGATTCTCACTGTTCGCAGTATCACGATTCTCACAATTCTCCGCAGTATCACGATTCTCACTATTCTAAGTATCACGATTCTCACTATTCTCAGTATCACGATTCTCACTATTCTAAGTATCACGATTCTCACTATTCTCAGTATCACGATTCTCACTATTCTCAGTATCACGATTCTCACTGTTCTCAGTATCACGATCCCCAGCGCCATGATTTTCAGTGCAAGGACATAACAGTGTCATGTACCGATTCTCGGTAATTTTAGTATGACGATTCTAATATTCTCCGTATGACGAGTCTAAATATTCTCAGTATCACGGTTCTCACTGTTCTCAGTATCATGACTCTCAGTGCACGGCAGGAACCCGTATGTTATTTCAGCACCTTTCTCTCCCATTACGGTCTCAGTCTCTTCGTGCTCGCTTGGTGGCCACTTGAATCGATGCTATGTATCGATTTCCCGTCACACCTGACAAAAATATATGACACACTAATTCAGATCCTTCGCTTTTTCCAGACCTTTCGCCTTCCTGGTGCTTCGGCAACGCCGGACAACGGTCCTGTGAACATTCTCCACGCTGTTGCCCTTGCTCATGCATGACTAAGGTACACGTATAGACTATGATATTGCTGGATGTAAGCTGAAAATATCCGTAAACCTAGGCCTGGTAGGGTACCTTCCGTAAATGTGTCACTTTGTCGGTTTCAGTAACAGTGAGGGAGTGTGTTTAGCGGGCCTGTGTGAAACATTGTACTGTTTCAGTGAGAGTGGAGGGAGTGTGTTTAGCGGGCCTGTGTGAAACATTGTACTGTTTCAGAGAGTGGAGGGAGTGTGTTTAGCGGGCCTGTGTGAAACATTGTACTGTTTCAGTAAGAGTGGAGGGAGTGTGTTTAGCGGGCCTGTGTGAAACATTGTACTGTTTCAGTGAGAGTGGAGGGAGTGTGTTTAGCGGGCCTGTGTGAAACATTGTACTGTTTCAGTAAGAGTGGAGGGAGTGTGTTTAGCGGGCCTGTGTGAAACATTGTACTGTTTCAGTAAGAGTGGAGGGAGTGTGTTTAGCGGGCCTGTGTGAAACATTGTACTGTTTCAGTAAGAGTGGAGGGAGTGTGTTTAGCGGGCCTGTGTGAAACATTGTACTGTTTCAGTGAGAGTGGAGGGAGTGTGTTTAGCGGGCCGTGTGAAACATTGTACTGTTTCAGAGAGTGGAGGGAGTGTGTTTAGCGGGCCGTGTGAAACATTGTACTGTTTCAGTGAGAGTGGAGGGAGTGTGTTTAGCGGGCCTGTGTGAAACATTGTACTGTTTCAGTGAGAGTGGAGGGAGGTGTTTAGCGGGCCGTGTGAAACATTGTACTGTTTCAGTGAGAGTGGAGGGAGTGTGTTTAGCGGGCCCGTGTGAAACATTGTACTGTTTCAGTAAGAGTGGAGGGAGTGTGTTTAGCGGGCCCGTGTGAAACATTGTACTGTTTCAGTGAGAGTGGAGGGAGTGTGTTTAGCGGGCCCGTGTGAAACATTGTACTGTTTCAGTGAGAGTGGAGGGAGTGTGTTTAGCGGGCCCGTGTGAAACATTGTACTGTTTCAGTGAGAGTGGAGGGAGTGTGTTTAGCGGGCCCGTGTGAAACATTGTACTGTTTCAGAGAGTGGAGGGAGTGTGTTTAGCGGGCCCGTGTGAAACATTGTACTGTTTCAGTGAGAGTGGAGGGAGTGTGTTTAGCGGGCCCGTGTGAAACATTGTACTGTTTCAGTGAGAGTGGAGGGAGTGTGTTTAGCGGGCCCGTGTGAAACATTGTACTGTTTCAGTGAGAGTGGAGGGAGTGTGTTTAGCGGGCCCGTGTGAAACATTGTACTGTTTCAGTGAGAGTGGAGGGAGTGTGTTTAGCGGGCCCGTGTGAAACATTGTACTGTTTCAGTGAGAGTGGAGGGAGTGTGTTTAGCGGGCCCGTGTGAAACATTGTACTGTTTCAGTGAGAGTGGAGGGAGTGTGTTTAGCGGGCCCGTGTGAAACATTGTACTGTTTCAGTGAGAGTGGAGGGAGTGTGTTTAGCGGGCCCGTGTGAAACATTGTACTGTTTCAGTGAGAGTGGAGGGAGTGTGTTTAGCGGGCCCGTGTGAAACATTGTACTGTTTCAGTGAGAGTGGAGGGAGTGTGTTTAGCGGGCCCGTGTGAAACATTGTACTGTTTCAGTGAGAGTGGAGGGAGTGTGTTTAGCGGGCCCGTGTGAAACATTGTACTGTTTCAGTGAGAGTGGAGGGAGTGTGTTTAGCGGGCCCGTGTGAAACATTGTACTGTTTCAGTGAGAGTGGAGGGAGTGTGTTTAGCGGGCCCGTGTGAAACATTGTACTGTTTCAGTGAGAGTGGAGGGAGTGTGTTTAGCGGGCCCGTGTGAAACATTGTACTGTTTCAGTGAGAGTGGAGGGAGTGTGTTTAGCGGGCCCGTGTGAAACATTGTACTGTTTCAGTGAGAGTGGAGGGAGTGTGTTTAGCGGGCCCGTGTGAAACATTGTACTGTTTCAGTGAGAGTGGAGGGAGTGTGTTTAGCGGGCCCGTGTGAAACATTGTACTGTTTCAGTGAGAGTGGAGGGAGTGTGTTTAGCGGGCCCGTGTGAAACATTGTACTGTTTCAGTGAGAGTGGAGGGAGTGTGTTTAGCGGGCCCGTGTGAAACATTGTACTGTTTCAGTGAGAGTGGAGGGAGTGTGTTTAGCGGGCCCGTGTGAAACATTGTACTGTTTCAGTGAGAGTGGAGGGAGTGTGTTTAGCGGGCCCGTGTGAAACATTGTACTGTTTCAGTGAGAGTGGAGGGAGTGTGTTTAGCGGGCCCGTGTGAAACATTGTACTGTTTCAGTGAGAGTGGAGGGAGTGTGTTTAGCGGGCCCGTGTGAAACATTGTACTGTTTCAGTGAGAGTGGAGGGAGTGTGTTTAGCGGGCCCGTGTGAAACATTGTACTGTTTCAGTGAGAGTGGAGGGAGTGTTAGCGGGCCCGTGTGAAACATTGTACTGTTTCAGTGAGAGTGGAGGGAGTGTGTTTAGCGGGCCCGTGTGAAACATTGTACTGTTTCAGTGAGAGTGGAGGGAGTGTGTTTAGCGGGCCCGTGTGAAACATTGTACTGTTTCAGTGAGAGTGGAGGGAGTGTGTTTAGCGGGCCCGTGTGAAACATTGTACTGTTTCAGTGAGAGTGGAGGGAGTGTGTTTAGCGGGCCCGTGTGAAACATTGTACTGTTTCAGTGAGAGTGGAGGGAGTGTGTTTAGCGGGCCCGTGTGAAACATTGTACTGTTTCAGTGAGAGTGGAGGGAGTGTGTTTAGCGGGCCCGTGTGAAACATTGTACTGTTTCAGTGAGAGTGGGGGAGTGTGTTTAGCGGGCCCGTGTGAAACATTGTACTGTTTCAGTGAGAGTGGAGGGAGTGTGTTTAGCGGGCCCGTGTGAAACATTGTACTGTTTCAGTGAGAGTGGAGGGAGTGTGTTTAGCGGGCCCGTGTGAAACATTGTACTGTTTCAGTGAGAGTGGAGGGAGTGTGTTTAGCGGGCCCGTGTGAAACATTGTACTGTTTCAGTGAGAGTGGAGGGAGTGTGTTAGCGGGCCCGTGTGAAACATTGTACTGTTTCAGTGAGAGTGGAGGGAGTGTGTTTAGCGGGCCCGTGTGAAACATTGTACTGTTTCAGTGAGAGTGGAGGGAGTGTGTTTAGCGGGCCCGTGTGAAACATTGTACTGTTTCAGTGAGAGTGGAGGGAGTGTGTTTAGCGGGCCCGTGTGAAACATTGTACTGTTTCAGTGAGAGTGGAGGGAGTGTGTTTAGCGGGCCCGTGTGAAACATTGTACTGTTTCAGTGAGAGTGGAGGGAGTGTGTTTAGCGGGCCCGTGTGAAACATTGTACTGTTTCAGTGAGAGTGGAGGGAGTGTGTTTAGCGGGCCCGTGTGAAACATTGTACTGTTTCAGTGAGAGTGGAGGGAGTGTGTTTAGCGGGCCCGTGTGAAACATTGTACTGTTTCAGTGAGAGTGGAGGGAGTGTGTTTAGCGGGCCCGTGTGAAACATTGTACTGTTTCAGTGAGAGTGGAGGGAGTGTGTTTAGCGGGCCCGTGTGAAACATTGTACTGTTTCAGTGAGAGTGGAGGGAGTGTGTTTAGCGGGCCCGTGTGAAACATTGTACTGTTTCAGTGAGAGTGGAGGGAGTGTGTTTAGCGGGCCCGTGTGAAACATTGTACTGTTTCAGTGAGAGTGGAGGGAGTGTGTTTAGCGGGCCCGTGTGAAACATTGTACTGTTTCAGTGAGAGTGGAGGGAGTGTGTTTAGCGGGCCCGTGTGAAACATTGTACTGTTTCAGTGAGAGTGGAGGGAGTGTGTTTAGCGGGCCCGTGTGAAACATTGTACTGTTTCAGTAACAGTGGAGGGAGTGTGTTTAGCGGGCCCGTGTGAAACATTGTACTGTTTCAGTGAGAGTGGAGGGAGTGTGTTTAGCGGGCCCGTGTGAAACATTGTACTGTTTCAGTGAGAGTGGAGGGAGTGTGTTTAGCGGGCCCGTGTGAAACATTGTACTGTTTCAGTGAGAGTGGAGGGAGTGTGTTTAGCGGGCCCGTGTGAAACATTGTACTGTTTCAGTGAGAGTGGAGGGAGTGTGTTTAGCGGGCCTGTGTGAAACATTGTACTGTTTCAGTGAGAGTGGAGGGAGTGTGTTTAGCGGGCCTGTGTGAAACATTGTACTGTTTCAGTGACAGTGGAGGGAGTGTGTTTAGCGGGCCCGTGTGAAACATTGTACTGTTTCAGTAACAGTGGAGGGAGTGTGTTTAGCGGGCCCGTGTGAAACATTGTACTGTACGTGGGGAGTGTGTTTAGCGGGCCCGTGTGAAACATTGTACTGTACGGACTTTGGGACAGGAGGGAGGTACACGAGTGTGCAGTCAAGTTGCGTTTTTTGTGTTCACGTATTGATTTTTTTGTGTGTGTGTGTTCACGTATTGATGTTTTTTGTGTTCACGTATTGATGTTTTTTGTGTTCACGTATTGATGTTTTTCTGTTCACGTATTGATGTTTTTCTGTTCACGTATTGATGTTTTTCTGTTCACGTATTGATGTTTTTCTTCTGTTCACGTATTGATGTTTTTCTTCTGTTCACGTATTGATGTTTTTCTTCTGTTCACGTATTGATGTTTTTCTTCTGTTCACGTATTGATGTTTTTCTTCTGTTCACGTATTGATGTTTTTCTTCTGTTCACGTATTGATGTTTTTCTTCTGTTCACGTATTGATGTTTTTTTGTGTTTTGTTTTGTTTTTTACAGTTGATACATATTTCTTTTCGCCGAATGTTTCTCACTCAAAACAAAGTTGGGCTTAGTTTTTTTTAGCCTGTATCCTTTCTTCTTATTTTAAGCTACTGTCTGGGAAAAAAAAACCATCTGCAGTAAAAGGCTTTGAGCAGATTATGTATTTTATCATTTTATGAAAATGTTCACTATATGGAGCGCATCCGGCAAATAAATGACACTCATTGGCTAATTTCAACCTAAAGACGGCTCTGCTAACCTAGATGTTTGTCGGTCGAAATTAGCACACTCGTATCGTGTAGTTCATGTAACTGTGCGTCATCCCATTATGAAAACTCTATATAAAGTATTCGTGCAATCTGACTTCATAGTTTTATTTCCGTATATACATTCTTAGAGGCGTGTTTGCCTCTTGATACAGTCACTGTATAGGCAGCCGTCACACGGCATCATCTGTTTTTGGCTCACTTGTGTAACAAAGTGAGTCTATGTAATAACCCTCCGTCGTCTGTCTGTGTGTGTGTGTGTGTGTGTCTGTGTGTCTGTGTGTCCGCAGTTAACCTTAACATTGGCCTTTTCTCAGAATCTACAAACAGCAGAGACACCAAAATTAATCTGCTGATAGACAGCCATAAGACCTTTCAAAATATACCATAATTATTGACCTTGGCCCAAGGTCAAGGTCACTAAAGCTGTCTGTTTGGAAAGTTTACATTGGCATTTTCTCAGAATCCAGAAAAGCCAGATACATCAAACTTTGCATGATGATGGACATTGACAATACCTTTACCGGCCTGTCTATATTTAGTGACTTTGAGTCAAGGTCAAGGCCATGCAAGTTGTTTTGCGGAGAGCCTGATGAAACCTTAACATTGGCATTTTCTCAGAAACAATGAACAGCAGATGCACCAAACTTGACACACTGGTAGTCAGCCGTAAAACCTTTCATAAAATACCATAGTGATTGACCTTGACCCAAGGTCAAGGTCACTAAAGCTGTCTGTTTGGAAATTTTACATTGGCATTTTCTCAGAGTCCTAAAAAGCCAGAGACATCAAACTCTGCATGGTGATGGACATTGAGACATCTTTACTGACATACCTGTACTTAGTGACTTTTAGTCAAGGTCAAGGCCATGCAAGCTGTTTGCGGAAAACCTTCCAAAACCTTAACATTGGGCATTTCACAGAAACAATGAACATCAGAGACACCAAACTCGGCACGCTGATAGACAACCATAAGACCTTTCAAATCATACCATAACGATTGACCTTGACGCAAGTCAAGGTCACTAAAGCTTCTGTTAGGAAAATTTTACATTGGCAATTTTTAAGAATCTAGGAAAGCCAGAGACATCAAACTTTGCAAGATGATAGACATTGACAACACCTTCACTGACATACCTGTAGTCAGTGACTTTGAATCAAGGTCAAGGCACACAAGCAGTTTTGCGGAAAACCTTCGAAAACCTTAACATTTGCAATCTCTCAAAACAATAAACAGCAGTAGCACCAAACCTGGCTTGCTGATAAACAGTAGTAAGACCTTTCAAGAAATACCATTTTGAATAACCTTGACTGAAGGTCAGGTCATCAATAGCTGTCGCATTGGAAATTAAAATTGCCGTCTTTTACTCAGAATGTAGGGGAACCAGAGGCATCAAACTTTGCATGATGATAGACATTGACAAAACCTGTACTAGGCATGCTTGTATTTAATTTCCTTGAGTCAAGGTCAAGCCATTCAACATGTTGGGGGGGGGGGGGGGGGGGGGGGGCGGAGACCTTTAACGTTAGCATTTTCTTGGAAAACAACAAACAGGAGATGCACCAAACAAGGCACAATGATAGACAGCAATGAGACCTATGCATCATCATACCCATTCAAATGACCTTGGCTCAAGGTCAAGGTCATTACAGCTGTCTGTTGTGAAATTTTACATTACCACTTGTACAGAAACTACAAAAACTAGAGCTGTCAAACTTGGCATAATGATAATTACTGATAAGCTCTTCACTTACAGATCTCATTTGAATGACCTTGACCTAAGGTCAAGGTCATAGAAGCTGTCCTGGGAAAACTGTTATTTCGCCATTTGCCGTTTTCTTAGGACCTATGAACACAAGAGACACCCTACTTCAGGATAGCTAGTGATACTTGACCCATCTCACAAGTGAGCCAAGGAAGCTTTGCTCCTCTAGTTAGCAGTTTAATATCGGCTCAGTTACAAATTAGCTAAATCGGGTTTGCAGTGGATATTTACCATGTAGGGCACATGGCTTTAACGTAGGAGCAAACAGTCGTCACGGGGGTAAACCACGTGACTTTGAAGGTCTACGAGGAGAACGAAGTATACGAGGAGCAGGTATATGTCGTTGGCGAAAGTTGCTAAACTGATAGCAGATTTTCTGCCCCCAGAAAGCGACCACAATAGCAGGAGAAAAAAAAAAAACGGCTTTCTGCATAATATTCGACAAAAACGGAAATGACAAAATAGTAGTTTTCCCCTTCAAGTGACATGGTAAACCCCCGTAGTAGTGATGATAACACAAACACGGCCGGTACCCAAGCTTTTCTGCCAGCGCACACGCACACACACACACACACACACACACACACACACACACACACACACACACACACACACACACACACACGCACACGCAAACACACACACACGCACACATACACACACACACACACACACACACACACACACACACACACACACACACACACGCACACGCAAACACACACACACGCACACATACACACAACACACACACACACACACACACACACACACACAACACACACACACGCACACACACACACACACACACACACACGCGCGCGCGCGCGCGCGCGCAAACAAACCGAAAAAAAATAAAACACCGCCAATAAAATGTGAAAATAAACAACAACAACAAAAATGACCTGACTTTCCCACAAACCTACCCGGCCTTTTGAAAATGAACGACGTTCGTAGCAAGACTGAACACAGACTGCGTAACACACAGACACACACACACACTCACTGCTACGGAGAACACATGGCAAGCGAAACTGGTTTGGGCCGGCGAAAGGGTGTTTGCTTCACCATACGGCTCTAGATTGTTCTTGACGCTAATTAGTCTACACAGTTGCAATCCTTGCAATCCTTGTACGGCAAACGGAGCCGACTCTGTGTGTGTGTGTGTGTGTGTGTGTGTGTGTGTGTGTGTGTGTGTGTGTGTGTGTGTGTGTGTGTGTGTGTGTGTGTTGTTGTTGTTAATGTTTTGTTTGTCGTTCGCCTGATCGCCTGCTATTGTTAATGATTGTATGGATGTCTCCAAAACAAAATTATTATTTTGAGTCCAACGTGACTGCAGTCATTTTAAAAAATAAATAAATAAATAAATAAATGAACAACAACAACAAAAACCCTACCCTATTTTCTCAATGATTTTTAAGAGCTCAATTTCCTTGCTTTTCTGACCTCTACAAGCATCAGCGCGCGGCGTTTTCCACGGTGGCGCTATGGGTCTGCAAGACTCCCTGATGACGCAAGTGGTGGCTGCTCACGACGTGTTGAAAGGCAAGGGCAATAACTCGGCTATGTCGGCTGCCTCGTCCTCCGGCAGGATGCCCAATCTGGAGAACGACCTTCGGGACCTTGGCATTGGGGATGGCAATAATGCAGGTGGCGGCAGTGACCTTGACAATGGAGTCAATATGGGTGAGTAATTTCGTTTTCAGTGACAATTGCCTGAAAGAGTTCTTACCCCCTGGCCTGACGGTTTGGGGCTAGATGAACCCCGTTCTTCAATTTACTAACCTATGTTGGTACACGTCACAGGCATATTTGCATGCCTATGCCAAGCTATAATTATTTGTCGACGTTTGGTTACTTGATCTGAACAGGTTTACACATGTCGGCCAATTTACAATAACACTTGGGGGATTGCAAGGTCAAGGGGGCTAATCAAAATCTACAACCTTTTTTTCACTGCCGTTGCAATGCCGCTTGTTTCGTGGAGGAAAGCCTTTATTTTAAAACATAAGCATTTTCACAACTTTAGATTGTAGTAACAAGTATTAGTACAAGCCGGTTTCTGGTTGATTTTAGTCTTTCTGACCGATTTTAGTCTTTCTGACCGACAACTGAAAATCCAAAGCGTCTTTCCGGTGCTATGGCGTTTTGATTTTGGAGGGAAAAAAAGAAAACAAAAACAACAACAAAAAACACCCGCGGTGCTGTGCCCTGAGAACCCGCTGAGTGAGGGTGCAATGATTGAGAGCGGCACAGCACAGGAAAAACGCACGCCCAGTTTGATTCACCCATGGTGAAGGTGGTCGTTGACTTTTTAGTGACGGGTGTTTAATAATCCTGTCGATGAAAATCGCTTGCAGCGGACAGCAACGTTCCAGAGAACGATGAACAATACGCCGTCGATGAAGACGATTACTACGACGAGACGGTATTTACGATGACGATGCGGACGACGCGGAATCTCTGACTGACGAGGGCAGGCTATCCAAAGTCCTGCAGGTTCTGGATGCCAGATTACGTCATCACCCCTCTCCCCCGTCAGGCCCAGCCTGCCCGCCAGCCCGTGTTCAGTGCACGCCTTGGTCGAGAATCCAGCATACAGAGATCGTCCAGTAGGCGAGTCCATAGAGACACAGCTCTCTCTTTTCAGGTCAGTCGTGGGTGGACGTCATCTAGAACGAAGTAAGAGCTAGTCACGGCCGGGTAGTCCTGGTGATTGTCTCTTTACGAGAATGTGGATGCCACGGACACGCGTGGGTAGACCAGACTGTGGATGCCACGGACACGCGTGGGTAGACCAGACTGTGGATGCCACGGACACGCGTGGGTAGACCAGACTGAGTCACTAGTTGCATCTGGCTAATTAATGTTCGTGAAGGCGCTTTGCCTTGATAGTTTCGTATACTACCAACTCTGTAGTCAGTGAGGCCTCCTGAGTCCACATGAACTGACTACGCATTGAACACAAGTATTCTTCTTCTTCTTCTCTCTCCCTCTGTCTGTCTGTCTGTCTGTCTCTCTCTCTCTCTCTCTCTCGTCTCCTCTTCTCTCTCTCTCTCTCTCTCTCTCTCCTCGTCGTCTTCTTCTTTTCGTTCTGAAACCATTCTGATTCGTTAACTTCGTATTGTGTTTTAAAGTTGTAAGTTTGAAACACTTGCTGATATAATTCGTATTCAGTTCTCCTCCTCAAAAAAAAAGGAAAGAAAAAAGTCATAATAATTGTCTACATTTTCCACGCCGTCGACGCCAGTTGTTCAAGCCACGGTTCAAGAGTTGTTCGAGAACGCAAACGACGCAGACGACGTAAGAAGACAGCTTCTGCAGACAGAGAGCGCCAACAGAAGCCGGAGTCAGCAGAAGGCAGTCGGTGGGTGGAGCTGGCAATGAGGAGAAGGAAGGGGGAGCTGGATCGCTTCATGATGGCTCAGTCGCAGGCGCTGATGCAGGTCAGTCTTCTTGTTTTCTTCTGTTTCTTTTTCCTTGGTAAATCTTTGGTCTTTCTTTCTTCCTTCCTCTCCTTGGGGCTGTCGGTGGTCTCATGGTTAAGAGACTTCGTCACCAATGCGAGAGGTCAGGTTCGAGGCCCACTCGGAGCAAAGAATTTATCTTTCTCGTACGTGGCAACCGTTCATATACGGGTCGACCTTCGAGGGTACTCTCCGGTTTCCTTTGCTTTGGAAATGTCGAGCGTGCGTGTTGGGTTCAGCTCGCGGCACTTTGAGCAAATTCAAGAAATTGGATAAAGCGCATACACAGTACTCAGTTATAATTATTTCTTATTCTACTTCCATTTTAATTCTTCTTCTTCACATTTTGTCCCCCCCCCCCCCCACCCCCGCCTTCTTTTGTTCTTCCTTAGCCGCGAATTAGCCCTTGTCGCTACGAATTAGCCCTTGTCGCTACGAATTAGCCCTTGTCGCTACGAATTAGCCCTTGTTGCTTGCGCGGGCGTTAAGCCCTAAACTAACTAACTAAATAACTAACTAACTCTTTTGTTCTTCCTTTTCTTTTGTTTCAGTTTCTTCTTCGTTGCCTTTCTTCTTCCTCCCCCTCCTCCTCCTATTCTTCTTCTTTTTTTGTCTTCTGTTTCTTCTTCATCATCATCATCATCTTCTTCTTCTTTTTCTTCTCCAATTGCGTCATCGCCACCTAACAAAGGAGTAGAAGCCTTTTACCTAAACCACTTTAATTCTTACCCTTGTATTTCCTCCCGTTGATTTCTCAGTTCTCGCTCTCCCCCCCCCCCCACCCCCAACAACAACAACAAACAAACAAAGAAACAAACAACAACAAAACACCTCCCACCCTCTCAGTTGTCTCTCTTGTCACACAGAACATCAACCTGACAGGGGGAGTCAGAAGCCTTTGACCTGTGTGACAAGGACGAGCAGCGAGCCTTGTTCCGCTGTGGTCACATGGACAAACTCGCCTTCGCCGCCAACTTGAAGAAGAGCGACAGTATGACCAACATCAAAGAACCTGGCCCAGGCAAGAAGCCTAAACAGAGGATTGCCTCAGCCAGCGCTAAAAAGTCTCACGGACCTCCTGTGGATTTTCACGTGAGTGTTGCAGCTGCAAGGCTACTTTGCTTTGTGCATCTGGTCCAATAGACTGGTTAAGATAAGATAACAGTACTCAGTACTTTATTGATCCCTGCACACACACACACACACACACACACACACACACACACACACACACACACACACACACACACACACACACACACACTCTCTCTCTCTCTCTCTCTCTCTCTCTCTCTCTCTCTCTCTCTCTCGCCTGCTCCTTCACTCCTCATTCAGACATACTGCAGAACATTGGTACATGCAGCAAGGACAAACCACAGGGTGTAATGTACATCACAATTGTCCGCTCATACTGGATAACTGGGTTGACGAAGTCTTTGCTGCACTTCACCACAGGCAGTGAACATGCATAATTATGTTTCACTAGTTTCCGTCAACAGTAAACTTCGGGTATTGTTAATAAAGAGTCACCATTGCACCTAACATCAACCATATATTACATGTAGATTTTATCCAATAAAACTTGGAGTTTCTTGTATCAAAACCTGACTTATACCGCAAGATGTGTAACCCCCACAAAGTGCAAAAGAGTATGCATGTGTAAAATGTTTATATCAATAATTAAAAAACCGTATGAAGGGAGTGGGTTAAGGGTGTTGGAATGCAGCTCTTTAGGGAAACAGCCCTTGTATTGTGCAGACAATGAAGTATGACTTGAATACTAAACCACTATGTACACGTGCTGGATTTTTGCCTTTATCTGCAGGAAGTGAGGCGTCAGATGATGAACCAGCGACTGGCCTCCTTGTCTTCCCATCACCGCTCATCAGGCCGTCGCTCCATGCACCGCAGCGCCTCGCGTCATTCGCTGACGTCAGTCAACAGTGACGTGTTCCTGTCCGCCACCACCCCCCGCACCAATACCCCACCCCCCAAGGCGGAGGAGCCGGCGGAGAAGAAGGAGCAGGTGACCATGTGGAAAGGGGACCGTCAGATCCTGGCCATCGACCTCAAGAAAGAACTCACCAGCAAGGTCAGGCGATGGAACTCCAATCCAGTCCAACCCAACCCAATCCATCCAGTCCAGTCCAGTCCAGTCCAGTCCAATCGAACCCAGTCCAATTCAGTTTAATTCAGTCCAACCCAATTCAATCCAGGCCAATCCAGTCGTGTTCAATTCAAACCAATCCAATCCGGTCAGTCCAGTCCAGTCCAGTCCAGTCCAGTCCAGTCCAGTCCAAAAGTCTTTGTTATCTTCATGAAATTGATATTAACCAGATAATGAATAGATTAAGATAATTATCATTTGGACCACTACAGAAAAATCATCGCCCGCTGTAGACAGCAAAAGTCTCGGATCTTATTCAATGTTGTTGTTGTTGTTGTTGTTGTTGTTGTTGTTGTTGTTTGTTCGTTTGTTTGTTGTTTTCCTGGTGTTGTCGTACTTTCCGATTCTGTACTGGGCAGGTGAAACATCGGATAACTACCACGACAACAGCCCTGGAGAGGGTGACGGGGATGGGGGACGATAACGAACAGCGACCGTACAGCTGTCACCTGCAGGAATTCCCCTCCTACATCGATGACGATTTCGCCCTCATGCCCAAAATCCCGCAAAAACTTCGCATCTCCCCACAGCTCAGCCACGTCATCAAGACTGATATCCAGGTGGGTTATTCATACCATTTCATTTCGTACCGTTTCATCTCATCCACGCCGCATTTCATTTCATTTCATTTTGTTTCATTCACAGCCCCCGGTGTCTCCACCTCATTCATTTTCATCTTTTACTCCACTGCATTTTCATAATTATTTGCATGGGCGGCCCCCGATACCGTCCCCCACCCCACCCCCCCACCCCCCTCCAGCTCTATCGCTTTATTTCAACCTCATCTTATTTCATTTCCATCTGTTTCAGGTTCGAATGGGCCGCCCCCGGTATCACGAGATCCGGGTACGAGACCTGGAGCTGTGGAACCGGGGGCAGACATTGGACCGGGCTCACCGAAACCTCAAGGTTTTCAACTGGCTGCACAGCCTGAAGGAGGACGAGTTTGACGCCGCCTCCGTGCAGCAGACGATCAATGACGTACCGCCTGACCTTGAAGAGGTCACGTTCGGCGAGATGGTGTTGATACGCGCCGTGGACGAGCCAGACGTTAAGCCGCTTTTCGAGCGCAAGAAACAGCAGTATATTCGGTAGTGACACTAAGGGGTAGGTTCGGTTAGAGGTAGGATAGGCACGGTACTTTTTCTTGGGGGGGGGGGGGGGGAGGGGGGGGTGATGGTGGTAGTGGTGAGAGAAACTTTTTTTTTTAAATGACAAGGGAAAAGACTATTGGAAAAAACAAACAATTTTGAAAAAAAGAAGAAGAGAATTTAGGAAAAATAATTGTAAATTAGAAGAAAAGGCCAAGAAAAAACAAAACGAGGACAACACGGTCTCGCAGAGAGAGAGAGAGAGAGAGAGAGCTTGGCCGCGCGGCGTGCGACCTACGGCAGGGTAATAATGTACAGGTGTGATATTGAAGTCAGTGTGCGTGACTGTTCCATCAGCAAATCAGTTTCCCGAAGTGGCAGTTTATGGACACGTGTGGATTGCGGTTACTGCTTTATTTACACAGATTATACCTGAAATGTAACTGAGATTCTTTGTATGCGGCTGGTAACTGTAGCGTGGGTAGAAGTGGGTAGGAGAGTGTGTGTGTGGAGGGGGGGGGGGGGGGAGGTGGAGTGGGGAGGGGGGTGGAGCTACTCGTGCACACCTGTGATGCAACACGCGTTGTGATCGATCGGTCCGGCTTACATAGACCCAAGACTGGGTAGTTCGCCACAGAAATCCACTGAGCCATCGAGGCTAGGCCGCACGCTCGGTACGCCATTACGTCTTTCAATCAGACGTCACGTCACTAACGTCACGCTGCACGGCCAGCCGCTGCGTCTTTCTCGTCCTCCACATCAGCCATCACAGTCTACACTGATCAAGCGTCCAGCACAAGTTTGCACAAGACGTTCCTTCAAAGACCCACGCCGGGCCGTCCGACATTTCTCAGTTTAGTACAGAGGCGGACCGTGACTCGGTTTATTTGCTTGTTCGTCTTTTGTTTGGACTGAGACAGTTGTGTGTGTGTGTGTGTGTGTGTGTGTGTGTGTGTGTGTGTGTGTGTGTGTGTGTGTGTGTGTGTGTGTGTGTGTGTATTTGTGGGTGCAGTGCGCCCGTGCGCTCGACTGAAATTGTCTATCTCAAGGTTGTCTCAACTGAGTTAGATGCAATACGGCCGACTGACAACTGAATCAGTGATGTTTTGTGGTCGTGTTACTGACAAGACACAGTCAGTGTGGCAGACTGACGCTGTGTTTTACCATTAGCTTCTGTCTGCTCAATACCAGCGTGACTCTGACTGAGGCTAGAATCGTGCAGGCTGTGCCGCATAGTGTCAGTGTCAAGTTTATTACGTACTGTATGTGGTTTGCAATCTTGACTCTCGACTGTGATAATGCCGTCTGACGGTGGGTCATGCGGGGACTACTGGCATTTCAGTCAGCCACTAAAATCACAACGTCAGTTTTGTTTGCGGTTTGTTTGTATACTGTGACATGATATTTCCTGGACTAGACTCAGTGAAGCGGCATCCGGTCACACCCAGACTGGACGGAGCGTTAATATCATTATGAAGCAGACCTCAGACTTTTTTCAGTTCACAGTTTGAAGGGCTTGTGAAGGTTCACTGATGCTGTGTCTGTTGATTATCAGCCGCCTGTCACGGTCAGTGTCAGGGGCCGGGAAAACTCAGTGTACAACTTCACACTGCCGAGTACGGCATGGGTCAGTGACGGCCTGAAAAGACATTATTAAGTCCCCCCCCCCCCCCCCCCCCAAAAAAAAAAAAAAAAAAAATGTGTGTGATTGCTTATCAAGTTACGGGTGAAATAATAAAGCTCTTTTAAAATCAGACACTCACCGTGACACGGGAAGTTATGTGTGTACACTATGATGTACCATTGTATGTGTTCGTTCGTGTGTGAGAGATAAGAAAACTAATTAAATCTATATTGTGTTAATTTTATAATCAGTTCCGGCTATCGTTGTGCGCGTATTATTATAAGGAAAGAAGACAAATTATTGTTTGTGTAAAGAAAAAAAAATGCGTCAGCCGGGAGTCGAACCCGGGTCGACTGCTTGGAAGGCAACCATGCTAACCGTTACACCACCGACGCAACTGATTCTACAATGGAAAATAACGCATATATAGTTGCTTACTGAATTGCTCACTCTCTTCCTCTGCTCATCCTAGAGTTGAAATGACCTCCCCAGATTGTAGGTAAATATTCATCTGGCACAAATCAAATCGTTCATTCAAACATAACTGTACAGCTAACGGTAATATGGCGGCAATATGGCGAAAACCGTGGTCTGCGGAAGGAAGGGACGCAACCGTTAACACAACCTTAGTTGAAGCATGATGGCTCGGAGGATGTGTCAAGCCGCAAACACTGTTTCAATTTTTCGATTAAAAATGTCTTCACCACTTCGTACGCACAACTTTTACACAAAGCTAACGGTTTGTACGGATTAATGTTGGTGTATTGTTGGTTAAAGTAGGAATCATAAGGAAAGGAAAGCACAATGCAGGGCTTAACGGAAACTGACTGGTCATGCATTCACTGAGTTTGCAGATCTCTCAAGTCATGTCATCACTGAATACTGACAATACATGCAACGCAATGTTTCAGTGGTAAACATAGTTTAATTGCACAAAAGAAAACGAAACTCACTGACACAAGAAAAACTGAACTGATTTGAAATGGGAAAACAGGTTTTGCAACTCAAGTGCCCACATGCATCTCAAAACTCAAAACTCGGGTGTGCACAAAACTGCATGATCGATCATCAATTCTTTAGCAACACTGAATAAAAAGAAAAAGAAAAGATGAAGTCTGTTTCTGTACCCCCCTGTTCATGGTCTAGCAATAAATGGTAGCAGATATCATGTATACTGGGGCGGTCGGTGGTCTAGTGGTTAAGAGACCTGTCACCAATGCGAGAGGTCAGGGGTTCGAGTCCCACTCGGGGCAAAGAATTTTTCCTTCTCGTATGTTCATTCAGGGCCGATCGTCGGGGGTTCTCTCCGGGTACTCCGGCTTCCTCCCCCTCTGCTTTGGAAATATTCAGCCCACCAAATTTGAAAAATAAATGCAATTCTAAATTCCGAAATTTAAATAGCTGAGCTGACCCTTCGCACCACGTGATTGTAATGTGTTTATGTCCGGTGTGTGAGAGAATGTGTGTGATTCACGTGAGCGTGCGTGTTGGGTTCAGTTCGCGGCGCTTTGAGCCGATTCATGAAATTGGGTAAAGCGCCTATACAATACTCATTATTATTATTATTATTATTATACTATCACTGATGATGTCTGTTTTTCCGAAAATGCTGTTTTTTTCAGAGATAATTTATAAAATCTGAAGCCCCCCCCCCCCCAAAAAAAAAACAAAAACAAACAAACAAACAAAAAAAACTGCACACAAATGTATCTTCACCCCAATAGTCACTCCACTCTAGGGATTACACTTGAAAAAGATTTTTTTTTGTGTGGGTCAAACGCAGATCTTTTTGAGGTGCATTTAGATTACTACAGACAAACAAGCATCCTAGACATAGCAATAACAACTGCATTGCTTACACAGATCGCAGGGATATTCCACAGCAGTCTGACTGGAGGTTCCCAGCAAAGGAAAGTATCACAGTTTTGCTCATCAAAAATATACAAAGAAAGCACTCTTCTTCGAATACTGATAACACGGTTACAAGTTTTCCCAGGACAATAGCCCAGTGTGTTAATACTGGTCAAAAGCAGATTTTACGGCAATGTAACTCTACAAAAATAGCAAATAATTATGTATACATTTTCTGGTTTTGCTTAAATACATAACGTGTTTTCAGCATAAATACACACACACACACACTGCTATACACAAAATGTATCACATATAATTATATATACACTAAAAGACAAGAACCTAAACCTTCTCATCAGATGGACACACACACACACACACACACACACACACACACACACACACACCTCTCTTTGAACTGCAGAAGTCACACCTTGCATGTCCAAAACAAAAACAGTTGGCAACAGGCTGGGGTACCAAACAAAAACAGTTGGCAACAGGCTGGGGTACCAAACAAAAAGAAACACAGCAATTTCAGTGTAGACGAAAGTAAGTGACCCAAAAGCTACAAATCAACTGCGATGACAAATACTGTACACACTGGAAATTACATATAAATAATTGAGATGCACAACATTATTTTCACTGGCATACAATGTGTCGGAAACGTAGTCATCAGAGTAATACTTGCTCAACTCAGGGATACGAACACCAACAATCGTAAATGTGCAATTTTTGTTGTTGTTTATTACAGTAAAGTTTCAGTTGCAAGACATGTCTCAAGAAACAGATGTAACCCACTGCCTGACGTACAAACCTTTGTCAACAAGCTTGTCAGCATCCTCTGCAGCCACAGCCCACACACAACTGCAACCTTCAAAACATACACGGTTTACAAGTACTGAAGAAGATTAGTGGTGCGTGTGACAATGAAGCTGGATTAGACACCATGTTGACAAAGATTTTCTGCAGGATGGATATGCTACTGGATACAATTTTCACCTTCCTGAAAAGCAATAGCATACGACAGACAAGTGGTGGCAAGGGAAGTAGAGACGAAAAGAACAGTGTCTCTCTACGGCTGGTAGAATCCCCAGCGGCTGTTGTAAGCATATGTTGGTGTGTGATGTGGCTCTACTTTCATGGCGTGCGGCAACTCTTGCCAACGACGGTCCCGTTCTTTCTCAATGCGCTCGTGGTAGTAGCCGTAGTACTCCCCTCGTCCCCTGCGGATGGGTGGTGTCCAAGCATCGCATTTAGGCCAGGGGGTGGAGAAGGTGTCAGTGCTTGGCATGCACGGCAGGGTACGCGTGTAACCGTTGAGTTTCAAGGGTGGAAGGTTGGTTGGACGGATCCCCACACGTGAGTGGTAATAGCCTAAGTTTACAGAGAAAGGGAGATTTCATCAGTTTGTTGGACTAACATCAGTTAGTAACACACACACACACACACACACACACACACACACACACACACACACACACACACAGAGCACATCACACAGTGCAATGGACCTTCACTTTCCTGTCTGCACACCTACAAGCTGCATACTTTATGTTTTATGTTCCTCTGGGAGAAGCTACCCAACAGTTAAGAAAAGACCCCCCCCCCCCCAAAAAAAAAGGGGGGGGGGGGCGGCTGACAATTTCACACACACACACAGATGAAACTGTGATACCTTTAGTCTGTACAAACTTTACAGAATCAGTGGTAAGGAGCAAAGGCCATCTTACACTATATATGTAGACCCTTTGCACATGTACCGACTGGAATGCTGTTAAAAACTTCTCACACAACACTGTTAACTCTCTTCCAGCACCTGCCCCTAATATAACTGTTAAAAACTTCTCACACAACACTGTTAACTCTCTTCCAGCACCTGCCCCTAATATAACTGTTAAAAACTTCTCACACAACACTGTTAACTCTCTTCCAGCACCTGCCCCTAATATAACTGTTAACTCTCTTCCAGCACCTGCCCCTAACCCTAATATAACTGTTAACTCTCTTCCAGCACCTGCCCCTAATATAACTGTTAACTCTCTTCCAGCACCTGCCCCTAATATAACTGTTAACTCTCTTCCAGCACCTGCCCCTAATATAACTGTTAACTCTCTTCCAGCACCTGCCCCTAATATAACTGTTAACTCTCTTCCAGCACCTGCCCCTAATATAACTGTTAACTCTCTTCCATCACCTGCCCCTAACCCTAATATAACTGTTAACTCTCTTCCAGCACCTGCCCCTAATATAACTGTTAACTCTCTTCCAGCACCTGCCCCTAATATAACTGTTAACTCTCTTCCAGCACCTGCCCCTAATATAACTGTTAACTCTCTTCCAGCACCTGCCCCTAATATAACTGTTAACTCTCTTCCAGCACCTGCCCCTAATATAACTGTTAACTCTCTTCCAGCACCTGCCCCTAATATAACTGTTAACTCTCTTCCATCACCTGCCCCTAACCCTAATATAACTGTTAACTCTCTTCCAGCACCTGCCCCTAATATAACTGTTAACTCTCTTCCAGCACCTGCCCCTAATATAACTGTTAACTCTCTTCCAGCACCTGCCCCTAATATAACTGTTAACTCTCTTCCATCACCTGCCCCTAACCCTAATATAACTGTTAACTCTCTTCCAGCACCTGCCCCTAATATAACTGTTAACTCTCTTCCAGCACCTGCCCCTAATATAACTGTTAACTCTCTTCCAGTACCTGCCCCTAATATAACTGTTAACTCTCTTCCAGCACCTGCCCCTAATATAACTGTTAACTCTCTTCCATCACCTGCCCCTAATATAACTGTTAACTCTCTTCCATCACCTGCCCCTAACCCCTAATATAACTGTTAACTCTCTTCCAGCACCTGCCCCTAATATAACTGTTAACTCTCTTCCATCACCTGCCCCTAATATAACTGTTAACTCTCTTCCAGCACCTGCCCCTAACCCCTAATATAACTGTTAACTCTCTTCCAGCACCTGCCCCTAATATAACTGTTAACTCTCTTCCAGCACCTGCCCCTAATATAACTGTTAACTCTCTTCCATCACCTGCCCCTAACCCCTAATATAACTGTTAACTCTCTTCCAGCACCTGCCCCTAATATAACTGTTAACTCTCTTCCATCACCTGCCCCTAATATAACTGTTAACTCTCTTCCATCACCTGCCCCTAACCCCTAATATAACTGTTAACTCTCTTCCAGCACCTGCCCCTAATATAACTGTTAACTCTCTTCCAGCACCTGCCCCTAATATAACTGTTAACTCTCTTCCATCACCTGCCCCTAACCCCTAATATAACTGTTAACTCTCTTCCAGCACCTGCCCCTAATATAACTGTTAACTCTCTTCCATCACCTGCCCCTAACCCCTAATATAACTGTTAACTCTCTTCCAGCACCTGCCCCTAATATAACTGTTAACTCTCTTCCAGCACCTGCCCCTAACCCCTAATATAACTGTTAACTCTCTTCCAGCACCTGCCCCTAATATAACTGTTAACTCTCTTCCATCACCTGCCCCTAACCCCTAATATAACTGTTAACTCTCTTCCAGCACCTGCCCCTAATATAACTGTTAACTCTCTTCCAGCACCTGCCCCTAATATAACTGTTAACTCTCTTCCAGCACCTGCCCCTAATATAACTGTTAACTCTCTTCCATCACCTGCCCCTAACCCCTAATATAACTGTTAACTCTCTTCCAGCACCTGCCCCTAATATAACTGTTAACTCTCTTCCATCACCTGCCCCTAACCCCTAATATAACTGTTAACTCTCTTCCAGCACCTGCCCCTAATATAACTGTTAACTCTCTTCCATCACCTGCCCCTAATATAACTGTTAACTCTCTTCCAGCACCTGCCCCTAACCCCTAATATAACTGTTAACTCTCTTCCATCACCTGCCCCTAACCCCTAATATAACTGTTAACTCTCTTCCAGCACCTGCCCCTAATATAACTGTTAACTCTCTTCCAGCACCTGCCCCTAATATAACTGTTAACTCTCTTCCATCACCTGCCCCTAACCCCTAATATAACTGTTAACTCTCTTCCAGCACCTGCCCCTAATATAACTGTTAACTCTCTTCCATCACCTGCCCCTAACCCCTAATATAACTGTTAACTCTCTTCCAGCACCTGCCCCTAATATAACTGTTAACTCTCTTCCATCACCTGCCCCTAATATAACTGTTAACTCTCTTCCAGCACCTGCCCCTAACCCCTAATATAACTGTTAACTCTCTTCCATCACCTGCCCCTAATATAACTGTTAACTCTCTTCCAGCACCTGCCCCTAATATAACTGTTAACTCTCTTCCATCACCTGCCCCTAATATAACTGTTAACTCTCTTCCAGCACCTGCCCCTAACCCCTAATATAACTGTTAACTCTCTTCCATCACCTGCCCCTAACCCCTAATATAACTGTTAACTCTCTTCCAGCACCTGCCCCTAATATAACTGTTAACTCTCTTCCAGCACCTGCCCCTAATATAACTGTTAACTCTCTTCCATCACCTGCCCCTAACCCCTAATATAACTGTCAACTCTCTTCCAGCACCTGCCCCTAATATAACTGTTAACTCTCTTCCATCACCTGCCCCTAACCCCTAATATAACTGTTAACTCTCTTCCAGCACCTGCCCCTAATATAACTGTTAACTCTCTTCCAGCACCTGCCCCTAATATAACTGTTAACTCTCTTCCAGCACCTGCCCCTAATATAACTGTTAACTCTCTTCCATCACCTGCCCCTAACCCCTAATATAACTGTTAACTCTCTTCCAGCACCTGCCCCTAATATAACTGTTAACTCTCTTCCATCACCTGCCCCTAACCCCTAATATAACTGTCTTAGTTTTCATCCATTATTATCAAATTTTGTACTGCATCAAGGAATTCTGGTTCTTCCGAGGCAAAAGCAACGGTTCTTCGATTTTGTTTTGCAAGGGAAAACATGTACTCTTCCAGTATGCACCATTGGACAGATCTGGAAATAAATTATTTTCATGTTGCTGCATTGGAGGGAAGACAAATACTGGCAATTGATGGGCACAGAAGTAGGTTTGTGCAAGTAAATGGTAAGGACTGTGGGAATGTATATACAGTGTATACGCACCAGATGGCTGATCTCGATGGCGCATGAAGTCCACCCACTGATCTTCGGACTGGAAATCGATGACATCTCTTCGCGTCTCGCGTGGAAGTGAGCGGTAATCTGGATACCGTATCCATGTTCGCTCTGATGGAACGTAGTAGGCAGGAGCAGCCCAGATGTAGGACTTGGCATCCCCAGACAGGTAGTTATTCACTGGGGTGGAGTGATGCGGCGCAGGCAGCTCCTGCTTGACGCGGACTATACTCACGGTAGGACTGAAAATAACAGACCAATCTAATTTCAGCATCTGGCAGATAAATTGTTTGCAGATCTGTAGATAATGCCAGGTAGGAAAAGGGCTTCAGCGCCATGAATCTGACAAGTACTTATAGGCCCATTTCAAGAAAACCTTCCCCCCCACAATTATGTGCACCCTGTCTATCATCATTTCGTGAAAAGTCAAACATAGCAACATTCTTAAATGGGTAATCATTTCATTCATTACTGAAGGTCTGAATGTAATACTATACATGGAATGTTAACAAACAGGTCTTTCAAGTAGTTAGACTCATCAGCTGCATTTACCGAGAGAGATAGAGAGAGAGAGAGAGAACTAAAGGGATCTCTTAGATATACTGATGCCTATCCTGCATTTAAAATTACTGTGATCTAGTTACTGTGTGACTGTTCTAATGTTTTCTTGTGGGTTTTCCAGCTGAAAATATTTTAATTAGTGTCTCAATGAGATATATATGCTATGACTCTAGTATTATTTTATCTCTAGGGTCAGAAAATGTAACTGCGTGAGCACTGAAACATGCAAAATTCTTCTTTATTACTGAAAGTCAATAAAATAACGGTATGTTTATCCATACTATCATGGTTGTACCGGAGGTATTATGTCAAAAAGTGTTGATAACGTCTGCTGACAAGCAGTAGCTGATTATCTGTGTTGATCAATGATAATTATATGACATGTCACATCATCATTTTCCGTCTGACAAGGGAATGCTGGCACCAGCTGCGATTCAACTAGATAAGCGTCTGTAGCAGCGAATTCTATCAAGATGCATTCGATCTGATGGGCGCTGCTACGTACAGTTAACTGGATACTGGTTGTAATAACATGAACCCTGCCTCTCTTAGTCTTAGGCCCCCTTGACAAAATCTTCAACACAAGAAGAATACGTACTGTTAAAAACTTAAAAGGATAAGTCGGACAAGGTAAAACGAACGGTTATTTCGTTTCTTAGGGTAGAATGCCACACATTTTTTTTTTTTTTTTTTAAACACATCGGCTACCAAGCAAAATTCCGCGTAAAAGAAATTTTTGGCTTGCGTTTCTACACAGTTACGCCCCCTGATGCGCTAACAAGAAGCTAAACTTGAACGCTCTCCGGTACTCCATGGTTTACAACTGTCAGAAGTTGACAAAACATGAGCGAAGTAACCATACACATGTACCAGTATAGGAGTAAGACTCAGAAAAATACATATGCAACCAAAGAAGTGGAAAATGCACATACCAATCGTCCTTTTGAGACATGTTGATGGTAGATGGCGCCGCAACTGCCGTCGCCTGGAAACGGGTCAACCACAGACAGGAAGTAGGCTTCTGCACAGCCAAGGCGGCCGTTTTCCATCGATTCGGCATCTTGCACAGGAGAGTCTGGTACCGACAAACTTCATACAGGTCAGAAGACACTAGAATTTGTATAACAGTTGTTTTATGGTTCGTTTTATTTATTTTTTTTAGATCAAATGATTTTTTGGCACACTGTAGATGTGATGCTGGTCACCTCGCATTGCGGACATGGCCATTAAAATTTTATAACGCCCGCCGGACTTCTTCCCACTTTCTGTTTGCTTGTTCTCCGTTTTCATCACATTGGAGACTACCAATGGCCAAAGTAGCATTTTGCATATAAGGCCATATCCAGGATTAACCTTTGAAGTCTTTTTCTGACCCTACAGTGCCAGATAGCCTGTTGCTGTACACATCTTGTACAGACTGCGCGGGCAGTGATCGTCCACCATCAAAACGCGATGTCAGGCCCCCGCTATGGTTCACGCTATCCAACCAGTAAGGGAACGTGGCTCTTCCAGCGAGGTTATTACAACCATGTGCCTTTGCATAATTACCCGAGCGGAGATGGAAAATCACATACTTACCGAGGGGCCGGCTACTACATTCCCTCAGAGCGTCGATGGGAATCGTATGCTGAACACCGTTCACTCCCCAGAGAAACGAAAAGAGATGCCATTGAAATGAAGTCAGAGACCCAGTTTGTCGACTTCCTACGCAAGCGCGATTCAGTGTATCCACCCAGCGGTGAGAAAGTTGTATTACGTACTGTCTTGTTTGTTGCCATGCAGTGTCTGTGCATTGCCACAGTCTTAATTTGCCAAATACACGTACATGCACGCATGACACAAAGAAAACACATGCATGTACTATATACTATTTACTATAACAGCAGATAGTGCTGCATTGGCACACGGGGAGCCGGGGTGGTCGAATGGTAGAGCGTTGGATTTCTAATGCTCGGGTCGTGAGTTCGATCCTGGCTGGGGCCAACTATTTGTGCTGGCTTTTTCATCGTTGCCCCGTCTTTGATATCACCCTATGTGGTGGAAAAGGACGTTAAACCCCCAAACACCCACCCACCCTGCCTTGGCACACAACACAATGTCATGTTGTATGTTATCAGCACAATGTACATGTACTTCTCAAGAAGTTGATAACTTTTTACTATGATTCAGCATTTATGTTTCATATTTTTTCTTTAATATGGAATTTTCAACTGTGTAAAATGAGTGGACAAAGGTGACCCCCCCCCCCCCAAGAAATACATAAATATATAAATAACCACAGTAACCACAATTTGATAAGCCTGTTTCAGAGAAAAAGATTTATTTGTGTGTGTGTGTGTGCGTGTGTGTGTGTGTGTGTGTGTGTGTGTGTGTGTGTGTGTGTGTGTGTGTGTGTGTGCGCGCTTCCTCCAATCATCAGGCATCTCCCGCTCAGGACGGCCTGATCTCCACATCCGCAACCCATTGTCTCAGCTCATTCCTTTCAAGATGAAAGCATGGAATCGGAAATGGGATGGACCTGGATTTTTTGTGCCGGATTCGGACTGCTGGATTCACGAGCACCGTGACCGGCCCCGACAAAGTATCGCAGAGGCTCTCCCCCGTAATGCATATCGCTTCCATAATGAGGAAGACTGGCTCAAGTTCCGCTACTTCGCAGAAAACAACAAGATCCGTTCAGTCAGAGGGGAATACATCTACAAGTAGGAACAGTAGAACAGTGACAAGCCTTTTCCAATGTGCATAGGTCAAAACTGTAGTTTATTTTTGTCTCTGTGAATCTTACATCAATCACGTTGTTTAATGTAGAATAGGGAGGGTGTGCCTGTGGGAGGAGGGTTGGCGAGTGGAAGGAGGAACTCAGCAGTATCAGAGGGAAGCTTGTTAAACAGTAATCCTCTTAGGCAGAAAGTACCCACAGCTGTATCAGAGGGAAGCTTGTTAAACAGTAATCCTCTTAGGCAGAAAGTACCCACTGCAGTATCAGAGGGAAGCTTGTTAAACAGTAATCCTCTTAGGCAGAAAGTACCCACTGCTGTATCAGAGGGAAGCTTGTTAAACAGTAATCCTCTTAGGCAGAAAGTACCCACTGCAGTATCAGAGGGAAGCTTGTTAAACAGTAATCCTCTTAGGCAGAAAGTACCCACTGCTGTATCAGAGGGAAGCTTGTTAAACAGTAATCCTCTTAGGCAGAAAGTACCCACTGCTGTATCAGAGGGAAGCTTGTTAAACAGTAATCCTCTTAGGCAGAAAGTACCCACTGCTGTATCAGAGGGAAGCTTGTTAAACAGTAATCCTCTTAGGCAGAAAGTACCCACTGCTGTATCAGAGGGAAGCTTGTTAAACAGTAATCCTCTTAGGCAGAAAGTACCCACTGCTGTATCAGAGGGAAGCTTGTTAAACAGTAATCCTCTTAGGCAGAAGGTACCCACTGCTGCAATAAGATCATCTGAAATAAACGAAGAGCTACATGCAGTGCAAGTTTAAAAACTTTTGTGACCGTGCAGTTCTTAGACAAAATCTTCGGCATATCTGAAGCCCACCCAGTAAAACCTGACCTGAGCAGGAATTCACATCAGTGTGCTGTTGGACTTCGCCCAGAAACAACGCTGTGTCAAATCATCTTGTGCAGCATGTGACACCTGATAATCACCATAGCAACGTGTTTCCTTTTGCACCCAAACCCATGCTTTCGTGGGGTCCTGCTCAGCTCCACTTTCACTGGGGTTTCTGAGACAGTGGAAATCGTGAAATTTACAAAATTGCATGACTTTTCACTCACTGACGTCAACTAATTCGGGTTTTTGTGGTTTTTTATGACGTTTTGTTATGCCAGCGGCCCAGAAGCTGAAGAGAACTTTTGTCAATGGGTTACTACACTGGTTGCATCCTGCCATGGAGAACATGCATGAAAGAAGGGAATGGGAAGGGGAATGGGAAGGGAATGGGAAGGGGTATTGAAAGGGGTATTGGAAGAGGTGGGAGGGGTATCACCTGTGCAAATTCTGTGTCCACAAATGCAAAACCACATAAATTATATGTTTTCCCTGTCCAACTCTTGCAAAACTGTTCTGCATCTAGATTTTGTAAAAAAAAAAAAATTGCAATGTTGTATGTTGTTGTACATGTATTTGTATTCTTGTAAATAAAGTGGAAGCCAGGTGCCTTAAAATGGTGTGCAGTTTCACCTACCAAAAGCTGGCAATGTATATAAAAAGCAACTTCGTCCAGTATTCCTCAGACAGCATTACACTTGCACAACCAGCACAGCACGCAGTTTGTTGGCTGATGAAAAAGTTTGCACATCACGGTATTCGTAAAAATATTACTGACAACTTTCTCTCCTTGTTATTTCACAATCTGTCACCACATAACTGTCTTGCATGATGATAGAATCAGTGCATTTGTGACTAGTGTGTCTCGTATACCTTGTGTTTTGTTAGTTAAATTGTTTTGTGTGCAGTCTTGTCAGTTATAATTTCCATGTGTGACCACTGCTTGTTCGGTATGTGTGTGTTTACTTATGGTATGGGGGTTGGCAAATTGATTTCTGCAGTGCGGGTTGGGACTCCATTGTGGACGGTCATCTGTGTTTTCCTTGGTACGATCTTTTCGTCATTCTGTCCCACACTGTCTTTGGTTTTGTTTATTCGTTTCTTGTTAGGGTAGGGCTCAGTGTTAGGTTTGTTGTCCTTGTTGCATCTTTGTTTATTAAATTCCTTTTGTTACTTCTGGCTTGTGTCGTCTTTTACATGTCTATGTTCTTAATGGGTTCTTAGGGGGAAAACTGGTGCTTACAGTTACAAAGGTCTACGGCCGTTTGCCAAAAGAATAGATGTTCCTTTTGACCAGTGCAACCGTTTTCGTGACTTAGTACCTATAATGGTAGAGAAATATGACTTCCTTTGCCCAACACTTCCATACAGGGTACTGCACGCCCAACACTTCCATACATGGTGCTGCACGCCCAACACTTCCATACAGGGTACTGCACGCCCAACACTTCCATACAGGGTACTGCACGCCCAACACTTCCATACAGGGTACTGCACGCCCAACACTTCCATACAGGGTACTGCACGCCCATCACTTCCATACAGGGTACTGCACGCCCATCACTTCCATACAGGGTACTGCACGCCCATCACTTCCATACAGGGTACTGCACGCCCATCACTTCCATACAGGGTACTGCACGCCCATCACTTCCATACAGGGTACTGCACGCCCATCACTTCCATACAGGGTACTGCACGCCCATCACTTCCATACAGGGTACTGCACGCCCATCACTTCCATACAGGGTACTGCACGCCCATCACTTCCATACAGGGTACTGCACGCCCATCACTTCCATACAGGGTACTGCACGCCCAACACTTCCATACAGGGTACTGCACGCCCAACACTTCCATACAGGGTACTGCACGCCCATCACTTCCATACAGGGTACTGCACGCCCATCACTTCCATACAGGGTACTGCACGCCCATCACTTCCATACAGGGTACTGCACGCCCATCACTTCCATACAGGGTACTGCACGCCCATCACTTCCATACAGGGTACTGCACGCCCAACACTTCCATACAGGGTACTGCACGCCCAACACTTCCATACAGGGTACTGCACGCCCATCACTTCCATACAGGGTACTGCACGCCCATCACTTCCATACAGGGTACTGCACGCCCATCACTTCCATACAGGGTACTGCACGCCCATCACTTCCATACAGGGTACTGCACGCCCATCACTTCCATACAGGGTACTGCACGCCCATCACTTCCATACAGGGTACTGCACGCCCATCACTTCCATACAGGGTACTGCACGCCCATCACTTCCATACAGGGTACTGCACGCCCATCACTTCCATACAGGGTACTGCACGCCCATCACTTCCATACAGGGTACTGCACGCCCAACACTTCCATACAGGGTACTGCACGCCCAACACTTCCATACAGGGTACTGCACGCCCATCACTTCCATACAGGGTACTGCACGCCCATCACTTCCATACAGGGTACTGCACGCCCATCACTTCCATACAGGGTACTGCACGCCCATCACTTCCATACAGGGTACTGCACGCCCATCACTTCCATACAGGGTACTGCACGCCCAACACTTCCATACAGGGTACTGCACGCCCAACACTTCCATACAGGGTACTGCACGCCCATCACTTCCATACAGGGTACTGCACGCCCATCACTTCCATACAGGGTACTGCACGCCCATCACTTCCATACAGGGTACTGCACGCCCATCACTTCCATACAGGGTACTGCACGCCCATCACTTCCATACAGGGTACTACACGCCCATCAACGAAGTTGCTAAAAAGTGCCCGCTAATCATCGCTGTCTAATTAGTCTTCAACAAAATAATGTCTGTTGAGTATGCAGCACGCTTCTACATACATAGAACATAATATATGCCAACCAGGGTCACCACAATGATTTCAGATGCTATATCGTGTCCCAAGTGACTGATTCAGATGCTATATCGTGTCCCAAGTAACCTAGTGACTGATTCAGATGCTATATCGTGTCCCAAGTGACCTAGTGACTGATTCAGATGCTATGTCGTGTCCCAAGTGACCAAGTGACTGATTCAGATGCTATATCATGTCCCAAGTGACCTAGTGACTGATTCAGATGCTATATCGTGTCCCAAGTGACCTGATGCACATATGAAGCACTGTTGTGTATCTGACGAACGTGATGTCAAAACAAATGAGACTTTAATTTGTTTTGTGTTGTCATTACTCCCAGGGCATATACTGAGCCGCCATTCCATGCCACTGTGGTACCGGCATGTGACAAGTACATGTATATTCTAAGAGAATGACGACAAACCAAACATTCTGATTTCATGCCACTTCCAGTCTACATGTACATGTCAACATCAAATTCAAACAAACAAGCAAACAACAACAAACAAGCAAACAACAACAAACAAGCAAACAACAACAAAAAAGCATACCTGGAAACTTTTTTTATACTTTATTAATGGTAAATGGAAAGATGCATGTTTTCATATGATCATTATATGACAAACAATTTTGCAATCTGAAAATTCACTGGTCAAGCAGTACACGCCAGCCCCACAGGAATAGAAACTACCACTGAAAGCCCCCATGCAAGTGTGTGCATGTAAGTACCCTGCTGTGGATCAGAAAGAATAATCAGAAGGCAGTTTGCACCGGTTAGGTTAGTTACTCTAATTTTATCTAAGCTTACTGCATATTACCTATTAGAATGGAACAATGCAAGTGTGCTTGTCGGTCTTGTAACCTGACCGTACAGCCATACTGGTATGTGACCGGATGTATTCCTGAACCTGTAGTCTTGTATATCATGTGATGGGCGATTGACTTGTCCACTGGCAGTTACAGTGTTTTGATATTTCAGCGGAGGTGAGCTGCTTGACACCTGTCTTTGTACTTTGTCGCTTGAATTCCTACAGCATGCAGAATGAGGCTGTTCAGTGCTATGCCAGGCTGACCTGTTTGGCGTTCCGACGCATAACCTTCGTCAAACTGTCAAGGGTGTTTATGCTGGTTGCTCGTTTGTTCACTTCATTATTAATCACCATTCTCGTTGACTGTCTAAACAACGGGAAAAAATGGAGTGAAATGGTAGGCTGATGGTAGACGCATCCCTTGGCCTGGGTACACCAAGTTTATACGCAACCACCCACACCAAAACAGTTGTGTAACTGTTAATTACGTATCTGGAAACAAAAAAAAATTTTTTTTAGATGCATCAGCTGCAATGTTCAATCTGTGGCAAACATTCCAGTGTCACAATGTTTAATCTTGCTTTAGATGAGTGATAGCAAAGTCCTTGTGCTGACAAAAAATTTGCTGACATGTAATTGTTTTGGCTGTTACCAGGTAGAGTATAATTAGACTGATCACTGAGAATTATGTGCATGTAATTGTTTTGGCTGTTACCAGGTAGAGTATAATTAGACTGATCACTGAGAATTATGTGCATGTAATTGTTTTGGCTGTTACCAGGTAGAGTATAATTAGACTGATCACTGAGAATTATGTGCATGTAATTGTTTTGGCTAACTGTTACCAGGTAGAGTATAATTAGACTGATCACTGAGAATTATGTGCATGTAATTGTTTTGGCTAACTGTTGCCAGGTAGAGTATAATTAGACTGATCACTGTTACCAGGTAGAGTATAATTAGACTGATCACTGAGAATTATGTGCATGTAATTGTTTTGGCTGTTACCAGGTAGAGTATAATTAGACTGATCACTGAGAATTATGTGCATGTAATTGTTTTGGCTAACTGTTACCAGGTAGAGTATAATTAGACTGATCACTGAGAATTATGTGCATGTAATTGTTTTGGCTAACTGTTACCAGGTAGAGTATAATTAGACTGATCACTGAGAATTATGTGCATGTAATTGTTTTGGCTAACTGTTGCTGTAGCGGGTTGTGTCTGACGTGTCAGCTCAGTCGTGCGGGTAGCGGAGTGCACGTGTTAGTGACTGAGAAGCGCTCACAGTACCAGGGTCAGCCGGGGCCGGCCTCTGCTCGTCACTTGGTGTTGAGCAGAGCTAGCGAGCATTATATACATTGTGTGGCCTCTGTTGACCAGGTATGTTTACATAATTATACGTATTTTTGTCCAATTGCATGGTAGTGTTTTATCAGTGTTTGGTCCAATTGCATGGTAGTGTTTTATCAGTAAATGATTAGTATTATTAGTACAGTAGTGTTTTAGCAGTAAGCAACAGCTGTGGGGTTTTAGACTTGATGTTGTATTGTTTTATTCGGTTGTTGCGTGTGTAAATAAAGACTTGGTGTTGAGCAGAGCTAGCGAGCATTATATACATTGTGTGGCCTCTGTTGACCAGGGTGCGTCGCAAGTGTTACATTGCCAGGTAGAGTATAATTAGACTGATCACTGAGAATTATGTGCATGTAATTGTTTTGGCTAACTGTTGCCAGGTAGAGTATAATTAGACTGATCACTGAGAATTATGTGCAGTGATGATAAAATGACCCGACATGCGCTGCTGCCATGTGTACCACGTGACTGTGCCAGCCCTCGGCAATGTGGCAAACCGCCACTATACTATAAACCGAAAGCAGCTGTGATAGTGGATAGACAGTCGTCAATGCAAAGACATCTCACCCTCGTATGCAGACAAAATGTAACCTCCAAAACTAGGCGTATCTCGGCAATGCAAAGACATCTCACCCTCGTATGCAGACAAAATGTAACCTCCAAAACTAGGCGTATCTCGGCAATGACCGATGAGCAATCAGTGAAGAGAGACAGGTGGCAAATGTTTAGAAATGTGGATATATGCCACACAGCCGTAAGACAATTATATATGCTTTTATGGGCAATGGAAAATCAAGAACTACTGAGGAAGACGGGGGCTCGAAGTTGGGTTGCGATGTTGCGTTCAGATATGAAACTTAGTGCCTGGTGCTTTGGTACATGTTTCACAAGTGGAGAATACTTCAAATTTGAAACAATGGGCCAAACAATCAAACTATCCATTGTATTCTAGCATACATGGCCTACCATGCATCCCGAGCTCCTACAGTCAGTATGCATTTTGTGAGAAGAACAATCGAAAACAAACTCTTCATAAATATAATGTCTTTGGGCTGATTTCAACTTTGACCAGCAGTTGTTGCATGTGTGGAGGTCCTTGACAAACACTGTATGTCTTACAACTGTAGCATCAAGTGGTAAAGGGCTAAGCGCTTATCAAATCTTTTGCACTTGGACCCTTTGTCAAACAACAGTGGATCTGTAATCAATCATGTTTATAACACTAGACGTGGAGAGAACTTGCAAAAAAGCAACGGCTGAAAGCTTTTCAATTACACTGTACATACTATTATCAGCACAGTAAACGAAGAATATGTTTGTGCACAACCAGTATATTGATATCATCATGGAATTGCAGCATTACCAGTTGGACTCATTCAGACTGCAAATCTTGGTATGTTCTTGTGAGCTAAAGAAAGCAGCTACAGTGTAGTTCTGTTCAATAACATCATTTTTTCGCAACCACAAAGACATGGAAATCTGAACCAGCATCAAAAATGAGTTATGCCAAAATTTCACAACAATGTCAATATGAATCACAGTTCATAATGGTACCCTATCTTATTCACTTGCACCATCAAGTAACAAAGTAACTAAAACCACATCACATTTCTATCTGTTTGCCATCATACGATGTCTGCATGGGTGTACCGGGTAGTGTAACTGGCCTCCATCCGTAAACCTGAAAATACCTAATGCCCAAACGAGAACAGACTCTTCATCAAATATTTCCACCTTTGCCAGAGCAAATGACAATGGGGGAAAAAAAAGGGGGCCATACATACTGGGTTTTTTTTTTTTTAAATTCAGTTACACTACCTTATCCCCCTGTATCTTAGGATTTTGGACTTTTTCAAGAACTGCACCTCTGCAATTGATGAACAGTATGTGGAATACAATCACCTCATAGCTACAGTTTGAATACAATCACCTCATAGCTACAGTTTGAATGAAGAAAATGGACACAGCAAAAGAGCCGACACTAACTATCAACCATTTCAAGAACAGTTTGATTAGTACATGTAACTACAGATCCCCCCACACATCACACACCAGTACACACACAAACACACACAAGAAAAAAGAAAGAAAAAAGAATGTACACAAACATCCACACAAATGAAAGGTAAAAATCATCTGGTTATCTAACAAAGATAGGGAATGTACCATGAACAGGTTCACATTCAACATCCTCCAACAAAAGAGGGCTTCTGGTAAAACATTGACACACAAACCAACATTCTCAGCAAAAGGTAAAAAAAACCGACAACTGTGAAAAAGATATGTGAGGCAAAGAAACGTCTCAAACTTCAGACACTGTGGCACCAGAGATTCGCAACCAGTCAGCTGAAATCTATTTTCTTGGCAGCTGGATCCTTAAGGTGAGCTGTAAAGACAAAGGCAATTACAATATAATACAATAAAATGCAATGTAATACATTTTTACTATCGGACATATGTACTATGAAAGAAATTATCAGTACATACATGTGAAAAGGGTGAGTCTTAATGCTGCGCAAGCCAAAAAGACTAAGTCACGGCTAAGTGTGCCTGCACTACATGGAAAAAACAAAACAAAACTATAACAACGTTGGACAACTCATGCATGTGAAAAGCAAGTTTTACAACAAGAGGCAAAATTCAGAGTAAGAAATTTTATAGCTTTTTTCAGTAACTGCTTGAGTGCTGCTGCCAGACATCATTTGCCAAAGATGTCATTATAAAGTATGACATACGAACAAACACAGCACAGGCATACCAATAATGTTGAGGAGGAAATCATATTACCGGGTATACAGGGATTGAGGTATAGGTTCACTAGATGTAGAACATGTCTGGCAATCTGTCTATAGGTTCACTAGATGTAGAACATGTCTGGCAATCTGTCTTTGTATAAACTACAACACTGACATTCTCCTACAGCTGTAGGTAACAGTGGCACTACAACACTGACATTCTCCTACAGCTGTAGGTAACAGTGGCACTACAACACTGACATTCTCCTACAGCTGTAGGTAACAGTGGCACTACAACACTGACATTCTCCTACAGCTGTAGGTAACAGTGGCACTACAACACTGACATTCTACTACAGCTGTAGGTAACAGTGGCACTACAACACTGACATTCTACTACAGCTGTAGGTAACAGTTATACTACAACACTGACATTCTCCTACAGCTGTAGGTAACAGTGGCACTACAACACTGACATTCTCCTACAGCTGTAGGTAACAGTGGCACTACAACACTGACATTCTCCTACAGCTGTAGGTAACAGTGGCACTACAACACTGACATTCTCCTACAGCTGTAGGTAACAGTGGCACTACAACACTGACATTCTCCTACAGCTGTAGGTAACAGTGGCACTACAACACCGACATTCTCCTACAGCTGTAGGTAACAGTGGCACTACAACACTGACATTCTCCTACAGCTGTAGGTAACAGTGGCACTACAACACTGACATTCTCCTACAGCTGTAGGTAACAGTGGCACTACAACACTGACATTCTACTACAGCTGTAGGTAACAGTGGCACTACAACACTGACATTCTCTTACAGCTGTAGGTAACAGTGGCACTACAACACTGACATTCTCCTACAGCTGTAGGTAACAGTGGCACTACAACACTGACATTCTCCTACAGCTGTAGGTAACAGTGGCACTACAACACTGACATTCTCCTACAGCTGTAGGTAACAGTGGCACTACAACACTGACATTCTCCTACAGCTGTAGGTAACAGTGGCAACACTCACGAACTCAAACATATTTCAGGATGGCTTGTGCTTCTTTTTTGCACATGTAAGACTTGCAGCCATCGCTTTGGTTATCTGGGGGTGCCTGAACTTTTCCATCACATACAGGTGACATAAACCACAGAGCCATAGCAGAAAAGCATTCCACTACACTGTAGGGGGGTTTGAAAGCTACACGGGCAGAGCAGTTTACCGTGAAAAAGCTGGCTTCTTCATCTCCCACGGGATTGCAACCAGTCCTCGGAGGCATTTCCCACTGGATGTATCACATTTGTAACCTTGCGGGCAGCAGTGGAGTTTATCTGCACAGCACACAGCCTGAAACACACAAACATCCAATGTGCAAAATGGAAAATCAGTAACACAGTCAGAACAGCTGCAAAATTTCATGTGAAGTGCCCCCCCCCCCACCCCCTCCGCCCAAAATTCTCTCTCACACACACACACACACACACACACACACACAATGTGACTGTGTATAACTGTATGCACCAACAGCTCCTGATAGCAGCTCCTCAGACATTCCTTCTGTAGCACTCGCAGTGAGGCTAAAGGAAAACAAGGATGAACGGCCCCGTCCTACAAAGTTGTTTCTCCAAACTTCATTTTATTTTGTCTGTTTTGTTGTTATTGTTGCCGGTTCTCCCCTCTCCAAGTTCTGCCAATGACACTAGATCCTCTACGACCTCGACCGATTAGCCACGTGACTGGGGGTGGGGCTGGGTGGGTGGCTGGGTGGGTAGGTGGGTGGGGGGGGGGGGAGAGAAAGAGAGAGGGAGACAGACAGACAGACAGAGAGGGTGGGTGGGTGGGTGTTTAGGAGTTTAACGTCCTTTTCCACCACATAAGGGTGATATCAAAGATGGGGCAACGAGAAAAAAGCCAGCACAAATATTTGGCCCCAGCTGGGATTCGAATTCTCGACCCGAGTATTGTGAGTCCAACGCTCTACCATTCGGCCACCCTGGCTCCCCAGAGAGAGAGAGAGAGAGAGACGTCAGTTCCGTGAACTAACATTTGACATCAGCCTCAGGCAGGTCGTCATACAGAGAGAGAGAGAGAGATGTCAATTCTGTGAACTAAACATTTGACGTCAGCCTCTAGCACTGAGATCGTCTGAGGATGCTTGTTTATGTCTTGTGATTTCCCTGTTGGTTTTGTGACTTCCCTGATTGAATTATTTCTCACATAAAATCTGGAAGATCTAGAGGGCTGGTGAAATGTCGGAGGCAGTGACGATACTTGCTGATTTTGTCTGGGAACTAAGCGTTTGACGTCAGCCTCACACTGGTGGTATGACAGATGATGCTTGTGCATGTCTTGTAATTTCCCTGTTGCTTTTGTGACTTCCCTGACTGAATGAATTTTTACATAAAATCTGGAAGATCTAGAGGGCTGGTGAAACATGGACTAGAATACCTTGGATTGTACTTAAGAAATCACAAATTTGGAGCTCTTTTGACCAATGCTTCTCGCAGAAACTTATGTTAATCTAAAAGTTCAGTTATTCTTAATGCAAAAGCTATAATAGTGCAGTAGTTACTGTCATATGTGCAGTTGTCACACTAGACAAAAACGCCGAGATGATAAGTAATTTTCAGTAGTCTTTTCATAGATATTTGATCTTATGTGCAAACCACCCCTACCTCGGAAATATTTTTTTTACACAAAACCAGTCAGAGCTACAGAGCTGTAGCACGAATACAGTCAGTGTAATTGGGTGAACTTCCAAAGTCTAGAAAATGAAGGAATTTGAACAACTTTTTCGAAAAAAATTCGTAACATGACCGATTTTTTAAAATCGGCGATAACTCTTCTGAAAATGCGGCAGGATAAAAATCGTGAAAGGTAGGTCTGGAGAAGGTGAATTCCCAGTTTATCTCAAAGTAAAAAGGCCTCCAGCGAGGTGGTTTAGGAGATAGCCATCATTACATCCGTCCACACACACACACACACACACACGTCTCACAACTCCCGCCAAAAAGAACGCAGCAGCATAGTGTGCACGTTAAGTGTCTATGACGCAGATTTCGTTACGTCACTGTGTGCGTGAAAGTATGTATTGTTTGGAGAAACGTCACAGTCTTGTTTTGTATCACTGAAACTTGCTGCTGCGTGTAGCAAAATCTGCCCCATCATATAAAGTTGTTTCTCTATAAAGAAACAACTTAAAAACTGAAGACAGTTGAAACTATGGGACAGGAATGATGCAGTACAGTGTTGACTGCTGTCGTGTGTAGCAGGTAACTGTCGTGTGTAGCAGGTAACTGTCGTGTGTAGCAGGTAACTGTCGTGTGTAGCAGGTAACTGTCGTGTGTAGCAGGTAACTGTCGTGTGTAGCAGGTAACTGTCGTGTGTAGCAGGTAACTCAACCAGAAGAAGAATGTTTGTGTTCTCACATTTGGCTGGGGGCAGCAACCATATGTTCCAGAGCTCGTTATACAGCACGTATTCTGATCTGGGCACTCGGATTGCTGGTCAGGGCAGATCACGTTGCTGACTTTCCTGATGGACAACATACAACAAACAAATGTATTTATATTTTGTACATAAAACAGCATTTTCATCAAGTTGTTGACTTACTTGACTTATGCCTCTTGATTCCGTGGGGAACATAGGGCCGCAACAACACTCCTCCAACGCACCCAAGTCTGTTTTGGGCGACCCACTTTCCGTTTACCTTGTGGATTCCAGTCAAGGGCCTGCCTAGTGATGTAGGATGCAGGCTTTCGTAGCGTGTGGCCTGTCCTACACCATTTCCGCTTCTTGATTTCTGTTACAATTGGGGTTTGTCCCGTCTGGTTCCATAGATGTTCAAGTTGTTGTTTCCCCCCAAATATAAAATAAAGAGAACTACTGTGCTCAATACAGTACGAATTGCCCAAACAAAGATATCTGTTCACAGACTGCAACTTCTGCTACTCATGTCATCCTTGCTGACTTGCATACGATAGAGATGGCAGACGGACTGCACCTAGCCACTCCTCACCTCGGCTGTGCTGGCTGTTTCCGCTCCCACGGAACTGTAAATTGACCGTGTGAGCACTTTCCTGCGGACACGTCACATGTAAATCCATGGGGACAACAGTGCTGTTTGTCAGAGCAGCACACGGCCTGAGAAAAGACAAGTAAACACTTGCGAGTGATATACAGCAACATTTTCGTAACAATGCTGGCAAAGGTACAGTCACATTTCACATGTGTGCTGTGGTGAAGGGAAACTTGCACTGGAAACCAAAACATGCAAGCAGACCCATCATCACTCGGATTTCTCAAAACTGTTTGCTAGCTGTCGTCAGTTACTGGAAGAAACCTCTGTCAACATTTCACACCCACACGCAGACTTACACACACACACACCAATCACACCACACCACACCACACCACACCAACCTACCACTAGAGTCCCAAGCATATAGGGAAAATGACTGTTCATAGTTACCTTTGGCCAAGGGCAGCAGCCATATCCTCCAGAGGGTAGTGGGCAGCATGTCTGTCCATCACGACATTCTGTCTCACCTCCAGGGCACGTGACGGAACCTTCCTGTACTGCTGACGTCCTGCACAAGTTCTTTGCTTTATCAATTGCATCTATAGCAATGATTACACTAACTGGCATTGTGCAGACAGGAGCTTAGGTGCAATCCAGTTGCCAGCACTGCTGTACTGACAGTGATTTGTGGCAGTATCTATCTGCAACTGATGGAATGTAATGTTTATTTCTGATACTGGACATTACACAAATTACCCTTGCGCTCTTTTCTGGGTACAGGAACGACACACTGTTGGCATGTTGCCGTCTTATAAGTGTCTTGAGCTATGATACCAGACGCACACACAATGGTAGCTCTACACGTATCACCAGAACTAATTTACCTGTCACATGGATAATTTATTTGTGTGGTTGTCCTACCTGTACTAAACTCCCTCGTTCATACCTTTCCTGTGCTGGCTGTTTTGCCACCCAAGCCACTATGTCTTCCCCTTTCTGGCAGCGACCAGTAGAGACATCACATGTATAGCCATTGGGACAGCAGTGAACGCCATCACTGCAACACACAGCCTGAAACACACACACACACACACACACACACACACACAATGAATCAAGCAATGACTACAGCACTGTATATAAAAAAAAAAATCAAATACCATCTGATGAAGATGGCGCACAAACTCTTTTCTGTGCTTTTCTCTTTTCTATCACTGATAAAGCACTAATCCTTGAGAGCTGTCATCAGGGTGCATACTACCGACAGTATCACACATACACACAACTGTGATGTCTGTAAAATTAGTGGAGATACATGTATGTTCACTGTGACTGACCTGTGGTAAAGGGCAGCAGCCATATCCTCCAGAGGAAAGTTCGCAGCATGTACTTCCAGCAGGACATTGTGACTCACCGCCCGGACACACAACTGATACTGATACTGTCAAAGATCTGGGACAACATAAATTAACATTCTATCCAGCTGTTTTGTCTTTTCTTTTCTTTTTCTCATCATTAAATTTTCATGCAACAAAATACTACATTGTGCTAAAGGACAGATCTCACTACCTTTCTCCACTAAAAGTAAAACAAGAAGTGTGGCAACACTACAATCATGAACAAGATTCCTGGCCTGTAATACTTTTAATCAATCTGAACACTCCTTCTGGGTACAGGAAAGACAATGTTGGCAGGTTGACTTCTGGTAAGTGTCTTGAGCTGTAATACCAGACACACAAACAATGGTAGCTCTGCACGTATCACCAGGACCAAGTTACCTGTCACATGGATAATTTATTTGTGTGGTTGTCCTACCTGTACTAAACTCCCTCGTTCATACCTTTCCTGTGCTGGCTGTTTTGCCACCCAAGCCACTATGTCTTTCCCTTTCTGGCAGCGACCAGTAGAGACATCACATGTATAGCCATTGGGACAGCAGTGAACGCCATCACTGCAACACATGGCCTGAACACACACACACACACACACACACACACACACACACACACACACACACACACACGACAAATTAATGAATGCAGCAGAGCAATGCAAAATGATCAAATTACATATCATAAAACTGCATGAAGCATGAAATCTTGCTTTGTATCCTTCAAAAAGTTCTTATCACTGATATCCATCATCAGGGTTCATAATATGCAACTGCAAATTGGAGATGAATGTATGGTGGCTTACCTTTGGCAAAGGGCAACAGCCATATTGTCCAGTGGAAAGCTTGCAGCACGTGTTTCCATCAGGACATTCCGACCGACTGTCCGGACATACTACAGATTCTGCTCGCTCTACCATCAGAGATCTGGGTGGGAAAAAAGTCACAAAAACATGTGATTTTGTATCTGAAAAGGTGCCCAAATGTTTGAGTTATCTGCACACAAATTTGGTTCAAAGAACAAAAGATCTTCAGCCATCAATTTACCAGCAGCCAACCTTTCACTGACAGTTTGGAACTAAACTTTTAACAAGACCATCTAAACATCTAGTCCATCGTAGACAGAAACTGTCTGAACGCTGATCAGCCGGAACACTACTAGCTTCATGTTACAAACACAGAAATGTATGCAGTCATGAAGTGCAGCATTATCATCATGATTCTGGCAAAAAAGTCATGAACAAGATTCCTGGCCAGTAATACTCTACTAAATCTGAACACACATCTTTCATTCACATTACAAAACATATCAAAGGGCAGCAGTCAAGCAGTGCATGATTATAACAAGGATTTCATCTGCGAATATGAAAATGTCAGGGGCAGGCTAGTACAGATGTTTATTCCTGATACTGGACATCATACAAGTTACAAGACCACTCCATCATACAAGTTACAAGACCACTGATACTGGACATCATACAAGTTACAAGACCACTGATACTGGACATCATACAAGTTACAAGACCACTGATACTGGACATCATACAAGTTACAAGACCACTGATACTGGACATCATACAAGTTACAAGACCACTGATACTGGACATCATACAAGTTACAAGACCACTGATACTGGACATCATACAAGTTACAAGACCACTGATACTGGACATCATACAAGTTACAAGACCACTGATACTGGACATCATACAAGTTACAAGACCACTGATACTGGACATCATACAAGTTACAAGACCACTGATACTGGACATCATACAAGTTACAAGACCACTGATACTGGACATCATATCATACAAGTTACAAGACCACTGATACTGGACATCATACAAGTTACAAGACCACTGATACTGGACATCATACAAGTTACAAGACCACTGATACTGGACATCATACAAGTTACAAGACCACTGATACTGGACATCATACAAGTTACAAGACCACTGATACTGGACATCATACAAGTTACAAGACCACTGATACTGGACATCATACAAGTTACAAGACCACTGATACTGGACATCATACAAGTTACAAGACCACTGATACTGGACATCATACAAGTTACAAGACCACTGATACTGGACATCATACAAGTTACAAGACCACTGATACTGGACATCATACAAGTTACAAGACCACTGATACTGGACATCATACAAGTTACAAGACCACTGATACTGGACATCATACAAGTTACAAGACCACTGATACTGGACATCATACAAGTTACAAGACCACTGATACTGGACATCATACAAGTTACAAGACCACTGATACTGGACATCATACAAGTTACAAGACCACTCCTTCTGGGTACAGGAAAGACACAATGTTGGCAGGTTGACTTCTGGTAAGTGTCTTGAGCTGTAATACCAGACACACAAACAATGGTAGCTCTGCACGTATCACCAGGACCAAGTTACCTGTCACATGGATAATTTATTTGTGTGGTTGTCCTACCTGCCCTAAACTCCCTCGTTCATACCTTTCCTGTGCTGGCTGTTTTGCCACCCAAGCCACTATGTCTTCCCCTTTCTGGCAGCGACCAGTAGAGACATCACATGTATAGCCATTGGGACAGCAGTGAACGCCATCACTGCAACACATGGCCTGAACACACACACACACACACACACACACACACACACACAAAACCAATCAACCAATTAATCAACCAGTCAATCACTAGAACACCACAAATGAAAAAAAAAAAAAATCAAATACCATCTGATGAAGATGGCGCTCAAACTCTTTCCTGTACCCTCTGATAAAGCACTGATCCCTGAGAGCTATCATCAGGGTGCATACTACTAACAGTATCTCTTACACACACACACACACACACACACACACACACACACACACACACACACACACACACACACACACACACACAATGTCTGTAAAATTAGTGGAGATACATGTATGTATGTTCCTGTGACTGACCTGTGGTAAAGGGCAGCAGCCATATCCTCCAGAGGAAACTTTGCAGCATGTCTGTCCAGCAGGACATTGTGACTCACCACCCGGACACACAACTGATACTGATACCGTCAAAGATCTGGGACAACATATATTAACATTCTGAGGTCATCAACGATATGCAGCTGTTTTGTCTTTTCTTTTCTTTTTCTCATCATTAAATTTTCATGCAACAAAATACTACATTGTGCTAAAGGACAGATCTCACTACCTTTCTCCACTAAAAGTAAAACAAGAAGTGTGGCAACACTACAATCATGAACAAGATTCCTGGCCTGTAATACTTTTAATCAATCTGAACACTCCTTCTGGGTACAGGAAAGACAATGTTGGCAGGTTGACTTCTGGTAAGTGTCTTGAGCTGTAATACCAGACACACACACAATGGTACAGTAGAAACTTTTTTGAGCGACCTTTCACGGGACCGAGCAAAAACGGTCGTGAACAACAACTGGTCGCCCAAACTGCAGTCAGTCACAATGGTGTCCGGACCTGGCCCTGCCCGGCCGGGAGGCGCGCATATCAACCGTAGGGATCATTGCATAATAAGTACAGTGTGCATGCGTGGATTTGACTCAGAAGCAGAGTTTGGTGTTTCTGTGGAGTCTTCCAATAATCAAGATTGTGCGGCTTTACCTAAATTTCAGCGACGGAAAACGTAAACAGAGTCGCATGTGCCACCATGTTTGTAACCACTTCCGTTTCATGCGGTGTCGTGAACTTGTGTTTGCTAAGTGTCAAATCGCTGAGTTTAGTCCGGTTGAATTCCCAGCGGCATCACAGCCTCTGTCCATCTCTTTCTCTCTCTCTTTCACCGTTACAGTGGCAGTGACACACACACACACACACACACACACACACACGCGCGCGCGCGCTCGCACCGTGTCCTAACGATGTGCACTGATATTCCGGCGCTGCCAGTTTGCTAAGTGTCAAATCACCGAGTTTAGTCCGGTTGAATTCCCAGCGGCATCACAGCCTCTCTCTCTCTCTCTTACCGTCACGGTGGCAGTGACACACACACACACACACACGCACGCGCGCGCGCGCGCTCTCACCCACACGTGTACAAACGACGTACACTGACTGACATCCCGGCGTTGCAGGTTTGCTAAGTGTCAAATCGCTGAGTTTAGTCCGACTGAATTCCTAGCGGCAGTTTCCGTTTTCTTTCTTGTCAAAACAACACAAAAACAAGGAGGATTAGGAACCACACCATACCTATCAACTATCCGCCTTAATTCGCTCACACGCACTGGCACACTAAGAAACACCTTCACACACACACACACACACTGACATGCCCGTGATAGGGCGTCTTGTGGAAATAATGGTCAGTGAGTTGACAGGTGTTAAGGGTGTCGGAACTGGCGGATGAGGTGATCACAACCCGCATAACTGCAGTTGTGTTTAGGGGGCGACGCGCTAATTGCCCTGTCTTTGTCCGAGGTCACGCGTGCACAGTAGGGGGTGGGTCCAAGCGGCGGGTCGCGGGTACTGAGTGTCAGCCCAAGTGCCCTGGGCGGTGGAAGGTAAATCGGCTGCCGGCGAAGTGTGAAGCGCCAACTAAGCCAGTTGTGGCCGCCCACAACAGAGACGCGGGGTCGTTTTGCAAGCAAAACAGCGGTCTTAAGTCGCGTACTGCAGTTGGTCGGTCGTTGGAGATGCAATAAAGAAGAAAAACCGTCCGTGCCGGGCGAAAACGGTCGTGAACGAAAAACGGTCGCTCGTTCAAGATGTCGCTCAATCAAGTTTCTACTGTAGCTCTGCACGTATCACCAGGACCAAGTTACCTGTCACATGGATAATTTATTTGTGTGGTTGTCCTACCTGCCCTAAACTCCCTCGTTCATACCTTTCCTGTGCTGGCTGTTTTGCCACCCAAGCCACTATGTCTTTCCCTTTCTGGCAGCGACCAGTAGAGACATCACATGTATAGCCATTGGGACAGCAGTGAACGCCATCACTGCAACACACGGCCTGAACACACACACACACACACACACACACACACACACACACACACACACGACAAATTAATGAATGCAGCAGAGCAATGCAAAATGATCAAATTACATATCATAAAACTGCATGAAGCATGAAATCTTGCTTTGTATCCTTCAAAAAGTTCTTATCACTGATATCCATCATCAGGGTTCATAATATGCAACTGCAAATTGGAGATGAATGTATGGTGGCTTACCTTTGGAAAAGGGCAACAGCCATATTGTCCAGTGGAAAGCTTGCAGCACGTGTTTCCATCAGGACATTCCGACCGACCGTCCGGACATACTACAGATTCTGCTCGCTCTACCATCAGAGATCTGGGTGGGGAAAAAGTCACAAAAACATGTGATTTTGTATCTGAAAAGGTGCCCAAATGTTTGAGTTATCTGCACACAAATTTGGTTCAAAGAACAAAAGATCTTCAGCCATCAATTTACCAGCAGCCAACCTTTCACTGACAGTTTGGAACTAAACTTTTAACAAGACCATCTAAACATCTAGTCCATCGTAGACAGAAACTGTCTGAACGCTGATCAGCCGGAACACTACTAGCTTCATGTTCTTGAGCTGTAATACCAGACACACAAACAATGGTAGCTCTGCACGTATCACCAGGACCAAGTTACCTGTCACATGGATAATTTATTTGTGTGGTTGTCCTACCTGCCCTAAACTCCCTCGTTCATACCTTTCCTGTGCTGGCTGTTTTGCCACCCAAGCCACTATGTCTTCCCCTTTCTGGCAGCGACCAGTAGAGACATCACATGTATAGCCATTGGGACAGCAGTGAACGCCATCACTGCAACACACAGCCTGAACACACACACACACGACAAATCAATAAATCTAGCAGAGTAATGAACTCTTGTTTTGTGTACTGACATTCATACATACATAAATATATATAAATACATTCAGAATAAGAGATGATGTCAAAATAAGAAACTGATGATAAAAAGGGCAAAAAAGTAATCCCACCTTTCCCCAAAAATAAAAATAAATAAATAAATCCAGAAGACATGGGAATGACCAGGTAAGGGACTCCAACAGTCCGATTACTGCAATACATGCATTTTTCTTATGGTTAACTTCCCACTGCCTGCTGCCAGACTGAAAATTTGTATAGCCAGAGGGACAGCAGTGGACGACATCACTGCAACACAGAGCCTGGAAACACACACACACAATCAAATCACGAGAAACTCAAACAGACCTGAGGGGAGAGGGGCTGGGGGTTGGGGGGGGGGGGGGGGGGGGACTGAGGCAAATGACGAGAAACTCGAACTGACCTTAGGCATGGGGCAGCATCCATATTTTCCTGTAGTAAGTTTGCAGCATGTTTGACCAGCAGGGCACTGCGCACCACTAGGGCAGACAACTGATGCTCTATCCTGTAGTGCCAGTGAGCTGGAAGAGAAACAAAATTCTATTGCAAAATCTGCGCTACCCGTACCGCTTTTTAAAGGGCAAAGGTCAATTAAAATTCAAACCAGAAAAAAATAGGAGGAAAAAAAAAGCGTTATCAATGTCTAAGAATGATGCAGCAAGTGACAAACTATGAGAATATACCTTTTCATAGCAGGCCGTTTTTCAACCCAAGCAACAGTGTCTGGTCCTTTCGTGCATTTCTGTTCTTGTAAATTGCATTTGTAGCCTGTTGGGCAGCAGTGAACATGGTCACTACAACACACAGCCTGAAAACACACACACACACATATAAAATTATGCTAGAACAAAGAGGCTTAGCGGATGGTATAAGGACAGTGTCAGGGATCATGTTACTACACCTGTATAAGGCTCATCTAGGGATCATGTTACTACACCTGTATAAGGCTCATCTAGGGATCATGTTACTACACCTGTATAAGGCTCATCTAGGGATCATGTTACTACACCTGTATAAGGCTCATCTAGGGATCATGTTACTACACCTGTATAAGGCTCATCTCTCATGAACTTACTCATGTACTAAAGTTCCCTTGTCAAGGACAAATCTGGCTATGCTTTAAACTTCAAAGAGGCAATTTACTTTCATGAGTGCAATATCACAGTGAGACAATAAATGGAAGGTGTTTTTTGTTTGTTTGTTTGTTGTAGTTTTTTTTTGTTTTTTGGTTTTTTTTTTTTGGGGGGGGGGGGTGTTATCATCCTCTCATACAAGATCTGTGACAGCAGAGGTTTCACATGTAAAGAACAAGTTCTCTAGTTCACTGCGGATGCTGACGTAACTACACAGCTAACACACCTATAGAGAAAGCACAACATGAGATTGTATTACATTTGGCAAGGAACAGCAGCCGTACTGTCCTCCCTGCATCTTGCAGCAAGTGTTGCTGTCAGGACACTGCGAGCCATCAGGGCAAGTGACAGAGGAGTGTGTCGCAGATCTGAAAAGATCAACATTACAGTACATTGTACTCTTTTTCAAAGCAGAAAGGAGATTAGTGTGTTAGATCTGTGTATAATGAAGGGGATCCTACTGAACTACATGTATAAACATACATAAGCATACACCGAACACATGCTGACACATGGTCTGTGATGGAGAAGGAGTCCATCATACCAAAGAACGGGAGACGTGTACGAGTGCGGGAGGAGAGAATTGGGCTGCAGTATGCTGCTAGCGACAGTACGTGTACGAGTGCGGGAGGAGAGAATTGGGCTGCAGTATGCTGCTAGCGACAGTACGTGTACGAGTGCGGGAGGAGAGAATTGGGCTGCAGTATGCTGCTAGCGACAGTACGTGTACGAGTGCGGGAGGAGAGAATTGGGCTGCAGTATGCTGCTAGCGACAGTACGTGTACGAGTGCGGGAGGAGAGAATTGGGCTGCAGTATGCTGCTAGCGACAGTACGTGTATGAGTGCGGGAGGAGAGAATTGGGCTGCAGTATGCTGCTAGCGACAGTACGTGTACGAGTGCGGGAGGAGAGAATTGGGCTGCAGTATGCTGCTAGCGACAGTACGTGTACGAGTGCGGGAGGAGAGAATTGGGCTGCAGTATGCTGCTAGCGACAGTACGTGTACGAGTGTGGGAGGAGAGAATTGGGCTGCAGTATGCTGCTAGCGACAGTACGTGTACGAGTGCGGGAGGAGAGAATTGGGCTGCAGTATGCTGCTAGCGACAGTACGTGTACGAGTGCGGGAGGAGAGAATTGGGCTGCAGTATGCTGCTAGCGACAGTACGTGTATGAGTGCGGGAGGAGAGAATTGGGCTGCAGTATGCTGCTAGCGACAGTACGTGTATGAGTGCGGGAGGAGAGAATTGGGCTGCAGTATGCTGCTAGCGACAGTACGTGTATGAGTGCGGGAGGAGAGAATTGGGCTGCAGTATGCTGCTAGCGACAGTACGTGTACGAGTGCGGGAGGAGAGAATTGGGCTGCAGTATGCTGCTAGCGACAGTAAGACTGGGAATTTGAACTTTATTTTTATTTGCTCCCAAGCTATACAGATGACATTATCAACGTTTCCTATCGTCAACATTCAAAGCTTACCTCGCAGCACCATACTGTAACCTGGTGGGCATCCCAATACACAAGGCATAGACGAAAACAACATTTCCAATCCTGGTGGTTTCTACAACATGTATGTACATGTATATACGTCTAATAAGGAAAAGAGAAAAGAATATTTACTGTTTGATTTTCCTGGGTGTGACATCTGGGACCTGTAAACAACAAGAACATGTAACTGTGAAAAGATACTCACGGACAGTTTGCAGCCAAAGATGAGCAAGGTTGTGTTTTAGAAAAAAAAAATGTGGCAAGTCAAAGATGTGAAATATCATACCCTGTGAAATTATTTTGGGTACTTGATTTGTTTAGGGTACTTTGGGTTTTTTGTTGTTGTTTTTTTTTTCTGTTTCTGGTTTCCTCCTGTAACTAGGGCATAAGATCAAAGTGTTCACTTTCTGCCAGCAAAGATTGTTTCCCTTCTCGTGACTAAAGTTGTCAATACGTCTTGTGAACAATACTACGGTTTGTTTTGAAAGATAATTATCAGCAGTTTTCACAAAGCACATTGCCATCATGCATTTTGAGGCAACACTTTCTAAAAATCTGCATCTTTCTCCTTTAACTTTGTAATAAGCAAGGGACATGCCTGTCCGTGACTCCCTCTGACCCTCGGCCGGATGATTTTCGACCACTTGTGTTCAACCCAGCCCCCAACGCAAGCCTCCTTTTTGAAGTCGCACGTGCAGGCGTGTGGACAGCAGTGGACATGGTCCGAGCAGCAAACAGCCTGCCATCAAAGCACCCTGCCGCCAGTAACACTGCCTCAAGTAACACCGCAGTGTGCTCAGGTGCTTGAAAAACTCTGTGGTGCTGGGTGACACGCGTGTGTGAGGAGCACTTTGTGTGTTTGTGAGTGTGACACTCCAGAACGGCAACAGTGGAAGGTGGTTTGCACATTCTCCCAGCCCCACAGGTGGGCAGGATTGAGGACCACACAAAGAAAAGCTGCTGGAGAAAGGTGGGTAGAGGTTTGAGAGGCGGGTATTTGGAACAGCAAAGCAGGCAGAGAAGGGTAGCTGGAGGTAAACTAAGGTTGGTTGGGGGTGTAACGTCCCTTACTATGTCAAAAGGACGATACCAAAAACAGGGCAACATGGATACAGATCTGGCCCCCAGCCAGCGTTTCACAAACTCAGCTGCCCTGGCTCGCTGATAAGTTGAGCTAGGAATACATGTATCCCACCAGATCTGATCTCACTCTACACACACACGTTGTACAAATTAACAGTTTTCATGCTACAATCAGATACCAAAAGCAAATCTGATGCACCCTGGATCTATAGGAGCATCATGCACAAGGACCACACATAGGTACCTCCATGTTACAGTAACCGACCTCAAAATGATTTTGCCTGGAAGCGAAGGCTCGCACTTTCTACAGCAGATGGGAAACAACTTACCACCTGCCTACACTACTAAGCTGAACTGGACTGCTAATCTCACTGCACAGCTCTTCTCTCCCACGGCCTATTCCAAACAATCACCTCTCAAGACACGATGAAGGTGAAACATGTTTGTTTATTGTAATTCACCCATGCAAACTCCCAGTCTCCTCATCTCAAGGTAAATAACTGGACAAACCACTGATACGTCTCTTATTTAGTTTCAACAAACAATGTCAACACAGGAACATGTTTTGAAGCAGGAAAAAAGAACAAAGGTGGTTCACTGGAAACATCAGCAACACACAAGGGCATCTTCACTCACAACTACATGTAGTGCAGTTTGTATAACCTTCAATGCTATATCAGACTAAGCCTGTACTGTAGACAGAAAATTCTGTTCTAGTCACACACCTGGAATATTGGTTCAGAGGAACATACCATACACTCCTAAACAAAGGCGACCGGTACTAAGGAACAAGGAGGAACGGCCCCGTCCTACAAAGTTGTTTCTCCAAACTTCATTTTATTTTGTGTTTGTAGTTATTGTTGCCGGTTCTCCCCTCTCCAAGTTCTACCAATGACACTAGATCCTCTACGACCTCGACCGATTAGCCACGTGACTGGGGGTGGGGCCGGGTGGAGGAAGAAGGGAGGGAGAGAGAGAGAGGCAGAGAGAGAGGGTGGGTGAGTGGGTGGGTGGGTGTTTAGGAGTTTAACGTCCTTTTCCCCCACATAAGGGTGATATCAAAGACGGGGCAACGAGAAAAAGGCCAGCACAAATATTTGGCCCCAGCGGCCAGGATTCGAACTCTCGGCCCAAGCATTGAAAGTCCAACGCTCTACCATTCGGCCACCCTGGCTCCCCAGAGAGAGAGAGAGAGAGAGAGAGAGAGAGAGAGAGACGTCAGTTCCGTGATCTAAACATTTGACGTCAGCCCAGGCAGGTCGTCATACAGAGAGAGAGAGAGAGAGAGAGAGAGAGATGACGTCAATTCCGTGAAGTAAACTTTCGACGTCAGCCTCTAGCACTGAGATCGTCTGAGGATGCTTGTTCATGTCTTGTGATTTCCCTGTTGGCTTTGTGACTTCTCCGACTGAATTATTTTTCACATGAAATCTGGAAGATCTAGAGGGCTGATGAAATGTCGGAAGCAGTGGCGATACTTGCAGATTTTGTCTGCGAACCAAACATTTGACGTCAGCCCCACGCTGCTCGTCTGACAGATGATACTTCTACATATCTTGTGATTTCCTTGTTGCTTTTGTGACTTCCGTGACTGAATTAATTTTGACATAAAATCTGGAAGATCTAGAGAGCTGATGAAACGTGGACTTAAGTGCCTTGGTTTGTACTTACGGAATTGCAAAATTGGAACTTTTTTGACCGGCGCTTCTCGCAGAAACGTGAAAAATGTGTTTATCTAAAAGCTCTGCTATTCTTAATACTAAAGCTATAATAGTGCAGCAGTTCATGTCATATGTGCAGTTGTCACAAGTGACAAAAATACCGGAATGATGAGTAATTTGAAGGAGTCTTTTCATAGATATTTGGCTTTATATGCAAACCACCCCTTCCTCGGAAATATTTTTCTTACACAAAACCTGTCAGAGCTACATAGCTGTGCTACGAAAACAGGCAGTATAATTGGATGATCTTCCCAATTTCAGAAAATGAAGCCATTTGAACATTTTTTTCGAAAAAATTCGTAACATGACCGATTTTTAAAAATCGGCGATAACTCTTTTGAAAATGCAGTAGGCTAAAAATCGTGAAAGGTAGGTCTGGAGAAGGTGAATTCCCATTTTATCTCAAAGTAAAAAGGCCTCCAACGAGGTGGTTTAGGAGATAGCCATCATTACATCCGTCCACACACACACACAGACACACGTCATTCCCGCCAAAAAGAACGCAGCAGCAAAGTGTGCACGTAAGGTGTCTATGACGCAGATTTCGTTACGTCACTGTGTGCGTGAAAGTAAGTATTGTGTGGAGAAACGCCACAGTCTTGTTTTGTATCACTGAAACTTGCTGCTGCGCGTAGCAAAATCTGCCCCGTCTCATAAAGTTGTTTCTCTATAGAGAAACAACTTAAAAAAGGTGCACGGTGTACCTATGGTGTAACACGACGACATCTGGCTAGAATAACAGCATTCTGTCCCAATACAGCGACATCTGGCTAGAACAACAGCATTCTGTCCCAATACAAGGCTTAAGAATTTTAGTTCTCTCTCTTACCCTAGCAGCAATGCTTCGCATTATCCTACTGACTGAAAACAATCCTCCCAACAAATAACTCGGTGAAATTAAGCAACTCGTCAACAAATAACTCGGTGAAATTAAGCAACTCGTCAACAAATTACAACCTGTGCAGCCCACCACAAGCCATGCGTTTATCTACCCAGGGTGGGGGGAGGGAGGAACAGGGTGAACGGACTCACGTCAGGGAAGGAACAGCACCCGTACGAGCCGTTCTCTAGCTGACAGCATGTCTGACCGTCCTGACACATCTGGCCATCTTGGCACGTGACACCACCACCTTTGCCAAAAACACTGCTCCGACTTTTGCCAAAGACACTGCTTGAGTTTTCCCTTACTTTGCCGGCTGGTGAAGCATCTGGCCTGCGTCTCTCCACCCATGGCTGCTCCCACTCCACGTCATCCTCCTTTTTATAGCAGCGCTGGTGTGGAATGTCGCATACTGTCCCCACGGGGCAGCAGTGGCGCTTGTCTAAGCAGCAGACAGCCTGAAACAATTATGATTTTGTAATGTGAAAAACACTCATCCAGCAGCAGGGACAATGAACCAAGTTAGCAACTTAACTGAGTATGACACTGAGGCTGTGAACACAACAACTCAGGTTCAACCCGAGTTTACCTTGACTTGGGTTTGACTCAATAGCGCTAACACTACAGTCTCCGCAAGTATAACCCTGACAATGACATAAGAAAACCTACGTCATGCCATCTTATCACGACGCCAGCTGCATGTTTAGATCTGAGATACGAGGTGGCCCCAGAGTAGGGTTCAACCCTGGTTCGCAGCAGGGTTGAACTTGGGTCGCGTCTAACCTGTGTTGGTTAAATGCAAACGCGTCAAGTGTAAACAACCTCTTAGGCACACAAGACAGAATGCACTGCTTGCAAAGACAAAATCATGATAAACCTGCAAACTGCTTCTGACGTGCCCACATTACTGCCTAGCAGCTATCTCTGAGTGTTCATGAAATTTTCTCACATAAATAACTGTCTCTTGGTGTACTGAGAGTTGTAAAAACTACACACATGGGCCAGAGGACAACAGCCATAGTCCTTAGTGGCATTGCAGCAAGTGTCATTCTCAAGGCAGACCGTCTTCTTGTCAAGACAGGTGACGTTAACAGTGACTTTCGGAATGGGACGTGCTCGAACCGGCTTCTTGTCAACCCAGCGGAACGTGAGACCCCGAGAGGCAGAGGTACAGGCCTGGCGCTTCTCATCACACGTGTAGCCTTGTGGACAGCAGTGCTGGCCATCACTACAGCAGACAGCCTGAAACACACACACACATTGACACACACAAGTTCCTACCTAAGTACCTGTAAAATACACAAAAAGACCTTAATATAAGACAACGTGTCAGGTTTCAAAACAAAAGCACACTCCCACTGCATGATTTCTCTATTTTTCTCTAATTGAGACCATCTTGAGGGTACCCCCCCCCCCCCCCCCCCCAGTTGCTAATCAGCTGTGTTTCCCAGCATCTCTTCAAGAAACACAAGCTAACCACTACACATACATGTACATGACAATTTATGTGGATCAGCACATAATTCATGCGTAGACAATTATGAACAGCAGGAAATATTTACAGTCTTGGAAACCCCTAACACTGGAGCTGGCCATTCTGCACGCACTTACATCTTTCCCATCACAACACCCGTATGAGCCGGACTTTAGCAAGCAGCAGGTACTTGTAGATGGACACTCAGTTTCCCCATCTGGACATTCAGTTGCCTTTGGCCTGAACTGTAAACAACCAAAACACAGTTGGTGATTATATATAGATGTTACACAATACCAAATCATCACACTCTACCATACTACTACATGCAGTACTAAATATTACAATAATTTGCACCATGGCATAAAATACACAATGCTCCCAAGTTGCACACAAAGACCAGTCTACAGTGAAGGTATGTCAGAATCTATAGTATAATGCACAGAACATATATATATATGCCAAATACATGTAGTTTTTACTGGGCCATACTGGGGTTTACAGTTTTGTATCTGCTGATTGAATTGTATTGAAAATACTTAATTCATCCCCAAAAGGGAAATTGCTTTTGCCTGAAATACACTACATCACATAAGAGACATGACAAAAAAGGACATGAAATACACTACATCACATAAGAGACATGACAAAAAAGGACATGAAATACACCACATCACATAAGAGACATGACAAAAAAGGACATGAAATACACCACATCACATAAGAGACATGACAAAAAAGGACATGAAATACACCACATCACATAAGAGACATGACAAAAAAGGACATGAAATACACTACATCACATAAGAGACATGACAAAAAAGGACATGAAATACACCACATCACATAAGAGACATGACAAAAAAGGACATGAAATACACCACATCACATAAGAGACATGACAAAAAAGGACATGAAATACACTACATCACATAAGAGACATGACAAAAAAGGACATGAAATACACTACATCACATAAGAGACATGACAAAAAAGGACATGAAATACACCACATCACATAAGAGACATGACAAAAAAGGACATGAAATACACCACATCACATAAGAGACATGACAAAAAAGGACATGAAATACACCACATCACATAAGAGACATGACAAAAAAGGACATGAAATACACTACATCACATAAGAGACATGACAAAAAAGGACATGGCAAGACTGAAGAATCAACAACATAAAATCAACTAAGCATAATTTAAGATAATCATAAATCTAACCTCTCTCTCTCTCTCTCACACACACACTTAAAACCATGAAAGAGAAAAAAATAAATAAATAAAAGGGGGGGGGGGGGGGGTTGCAGTTCACAATGATGTGACTAAACAGGGGGAGAACAGTGTACAAAGAGAGCTCTCTATATATATCAATCAGTACAGACTGCCAATGAGGGGCCGTCTCAAACTACACTCGCACAGGGGGCCAAAAAAAAAAAAGTGTTAGTCATTGAGCACAATGTTATGTGCAATTCTGAAATGTTTGTGGCCCCCTGTTATAAGGAAAAAGGTTACTTTAAGTGAATGTGAATCTTAAGCAATGAAAGTAAAACAAAACTTGCAGAAACGCAAACCAACATCTCTGACATACCTCTTCCATTGGGAGGCCTGCTTCCCATTCACCGATGATCAAAGGCTTTTCCTCTGGTTCCTTGGACTCAAGCTTGTGTGCTGGAAACCTTTTCACTGTTGGTGCCTGACCATGTCTAAAAAAGCGGAGCACGTTGTCTGTTTGCACGCATGTTCCTGAGCTGACATCACACTTTGAACCACTGGGGCAGCAGTGAATTTTATCAGAACAACAGACTGCCTGAAAGACAGAAGCAGAATTCAATATGTCTGAATGCATCGATCATTAGATGTACAGATGCCTCATTCGCTAGTAACAGGAGTAAGTCCAGGACAAACAAGCAAGCTGTGCGACATTCCCGTCACTAAGCTAAGTACTATATATATATATCTGTGCATGCATGGATGTCAAGCTGTGAGTGTCAAGAAGTACAAGAGATCAAAAAGAAGGAAAGCACACAAGAAAACCTAGCTTATTTAACGGCTTAAGCACTTGCAGATCTCAACAGTCAAAGTACATGTATTAGCTTTAACTGCCGGGAGCGTTTTGGATGATTCGCCAGTCAAACAGTAATTTGATACGTCACTCTTGCTGGTCGATTACTAGTGTGTACTGAATCACATGAAGCACGCAAACCTTCCTCACATGCCCACGCAAACCTTCCTCACATGCCCGCGCAAACCTTCCTCACATGCCCGCGCAAACCTTCCTCACATGCCCGCGCAAACCTTCCTCACATGCCCGCGCAAACCTTCCTCACATGCCCGCGCAAACCTTCCTCACATGCCCGCGCAAACCTTCCTCACATGCCCACGCAAACCTTCCTCACATGCCCACGCAAACCTTCCTCACATGCCCGCGCAAACCTTCCTCACATGCCCGCGCCCTTTAAAACAACAACAAAACAAAACACAAAAAAACGCCCGGTGACAGTGTAGCAGAACTGGTCCTAGCTGTGCCAACAGTGCATGTCCTACAGCTGATCGATCAGTTTGCTCACAGTCACACTCCATCCATATTCTGAGTCCTAGGCTATTACACTATATACAATAAAACAGGCTCTGAAAGTATTCCTCGGTGCACCCCACCCCACCCCACTTCCAAATACACTGTAAATAAATTCACATTATAAAAACATTAAATAGAATCAAATAGTGGTGTGGAAGTTGTGATATCTGTCATCTCGACAAAAGAAAAACTGAATGTTTCACACTTACAGACGGCATGGGGCAGCAGCCATATTCTGTTTCTCTGGCCAGTTTGCAGCATGTTGTTTTGTCTGGGCACTGTTCTCCATCATCACACTTCACACTGCCTTCCTGTGCCCTGACCACCATAGCACAAGGTACCAGGCATGACAGCACCAACCACCACTTCATTGTCTGTAAATTAGGAAAACATCAATATAATGTAAGGCCAGGTGGTGCTAAGGGGAAAAAAAAATCATGATTTTTCTTTAAACATACAGTTTCCACTCGGTGTTTTTAAGGTACAGACTTCAGTTTCGTCTCATTCTAAAGCTTATTCATTTGCCATATATATGCAACATGTGAAATGAACAATTTATGTTAATCATGACATCAATATTCACGCCTACCATTTTAAACAATGTAAAAATGATAGATCAGGCACAATTTTTTTCAATCAGACTAAAGGTGCATAAGTTATCAGACTAAAGGTGCATAAGTTATCAAGTGAATGCTATTGCAGCCTGTGCTTGAAACAACAGAGTTTCCAGACAACCGGCCATAAAGTTTATACATGTACGTTCTGTGACAAAAGTTTATGTACGTTCTGTGACAAAAGTTTATGTACGTTCTGTGACAAAAGTTTATGTACGTTCTGTGACAAAAGTTTGAAGAAATGAGCAAGTTGAAAGACAATGTCATATTGGCTGAATTAGACTAATGCGCCACTTTCAAATAAACATTGATGACGTAACTCTTTTTGCCGAGTACGTTGATGCCTGTTGTACATACATTAATTATGAGTGGAGATACACTGATGTGAAGTTTGTGCATAAGGAATGAGGCTCATGCCATGACAGGTACCTGACAGAACAGCAAACTAACCCTGGTGGTGCTGAGAACGGAATGTTCTCAGACTACCTTTATGGCTTTTTTCAGCATAAGACAAATTCATTCAGCAAGCCCAGTTTTTTTAACACACCTGTATCATATTTTTATTCTAGTAGGAATGTTTCAATATGGTTAAATGAAAACTGATTCCAAAAACCCCAGTACAGGAAGAGCAGTCCAAAAAGAAATTTTTAAAAATCAATTTTTGCACCTTAGAACATGGCATTGAAGTAGAATTCAAGTGTACATGTACTTAAAATCATCACAAGGAAAAAAACACTAAAAGGAAAATGTTTGAGTAAAGGAAACACAAAGGGATAGAAAATCTGAAGACTTTCTGTGGTGCACGTATAAAGTGTGCCACATTACCTGGCTTGCTACCTAAGAAGCATGTGACCAAAGCTTACTCAATTTTACTCAACAGCCACCAGCACATGACAACAATGAAGTGCCTGGGCGTGTAACATTTGTACTGTACATGTCTTAGGCACCTGTTCAGATGACCAAAACGTACTTAATTTTACATAGCAACAACCGTAACACACGGCTTGCCACCCGAGAAGCGTTTGACCAAAGCTCACATAATTTTACACAACAGTCCACAGCACATGATAACAAAGGATTGCCTGCATGGGCATGCGATGTACACGCGTTTCCTTGGGTACTGCACGAAATGAAACTGAAACCACAAAATTCGCCCAGTACCTACCGTATGAATTTCAAAAACGTTATTCTAAACCAGCACCCTGACGGTATACTTCCTCGTTCTCACAACTACAAGCTTGTCAAGTAGCTCCCCGAGGGCACAGGAGCCGCGGGGAGGCGGAGGGGGCGGGGGATAACCGGCTAACTCTACCAGGCATAAGCACAAACTGGACAGTGTTGTAAAACAACATGTACAATACCATTAATTTCACTTTTGCGACCGATATGCGTAAAAGTAAGCACAAGTACGTACCACATGTATCAAAACTGAAAGTTAACAGACAAAGCCATTTTCTAGTATTGTTTCAAGTGGAGTAGTGAGTTTGCCAAAAACAAAACAAAAAACCCCTTTTCGTGATTAACCTGGCTGCTACAGGAAAAGCTATAAACTAAAGGAGAAAAAGGCAACTTACTGACAATTATTAGTATTCCACACTGTTCTGAATGTGTACAATTCTCTCAGTTCTGTCTCCTGCCTCCGCTACGCCGCTAACACAACACGGGTGTCATGTGACTGACAGAAACCCATGTGATGGGTGCTACTAATTGCCGAAAACTACCGAAAAAGGTAAAGTAGTATGGCGGAGGTTTAGGATTAGTTTATTTAGGGTTAGTAATGAAGAGTGAGGTTTGTGGTTAGAAAACTCAATTTGAGTGAGGTTAAGGGTAATAATCGCGGTTAACTGAGTTTACAGTTAGAAGTCAAAATACTGAGACGCAATTAGGGTTAGGATCTGGGCTGCCTTCAGTGGAACTGTTTGTATTTCACAAAAAGCAAATAATGTTTCAGGTGTTTCTTTTCACTATTATTAACATTTCTGTGTTGCTGTTTATCCCTAATCCAGCCTAAACCTGACCCCTAACCTTAAACCTCAGTATTCTAACTTCTAACTTCATTTAACCTAGATTTCTAACCCTAAACCTCATGCAAACTGTGTTACAAGCCATAAACATCAGTCAGCCCAGCTCTGTACCACGGGACTTCACTGTACCACGGGACTTCACTGTACCACGGGACTTCACTGTACCACGGGACTTCATTGAAGCCCGGTGGCACAGAGTTGCATTCTACTTTTCTTCATCACTGACTTCGCCGTATTACTGGTAGCCTTGTTTTCGGGTGTTTCGGTAATTAGTAGGACTCCCCATGTGATACGATTTCAAACTCCACCGCAGTAAAAATTCACATTGTGCAAGGACTGTGTTTATACGTCCGTGGCAAGGACCCTGCGGCGTAACGCACTTTCTGGAACAACGGACCTAAATGAACTCATAATTCAAAACTCCAAACTAGACATTTCAAAGACATAAATGTACAAAAGGATCTTGTAATTTTTCCTAAAACTTGTCATGTTTTTTTTTCGCAATTTTACTCGTTAGAAAATATGCCGCGATACATTAATAATTACTTCCGGTTTTTTTTTTCTGGCCTACGTTTACTTTCGCTTTTGTGAACCATTTTTGTTTCGCTCTCTTTCTGTGGAACGTTCCTGCAGATTTTTAGCCTTTCTGTGCCTTATCAGGTTTTGACAAAACCCGTGCAAGAACTGTCCGTAGTGAATTTTTACCGGAAAGGACTAATCTACATAAAACATAAGGAGGGGAGCCACATAGCCTGACCGCCTGCCTGTTTCGCTAAACTACATAAAACATAAGGAGGGGAGCCACATAGCCTGACCGCCTGCCTGTTTCGCTAAACTACATAAAACATAAGGAGGGGAGCCACATAGCCTGACCGCCTGCCTGTTTCGCTAAACTACGTAAAACATAAGGAGGGGAGCCACATAGCCTGACCGCCTGCCTGTTTCGCTAAACTACGTAAAACATAAGGAGGGGAGCCACATAGCCTGACCGCCTGCCTGTTTCGCTAAACTACGTAAAACATAAGGAGGGGAGCCACATAGCCTGACCGCCTGCCTGTTTCGCTAAACTACATAAAACATAAGGAGGGGAGCCACATAGCCTGACCGCCTGCCTGTTTCGGTGTTTGCCATGGTTTCCTCGGCTTTGACAGTTCTGACAGCAGTATTAATACCAGCGACAACCCTGCTATGGGTTAGCTTCTGGCTCTATGGGAGGATAAACAAAGGTGTTCATTTTCTTGTAGTAGCACTGCCCTTGCTTGTTACAGTTTATTGAGTTTAACTGATGCGTCACTGGACACGTCATGTCACATGGTAACGTTCTGTGTTCAGTGGTTCCTTGGCCGTACATGTGTATATATACTCGAATACTTTCTCTGCAGATGTAAAGATATGCGAAGCATTGTCGCTATGAACTCCCTTTGGAGTTTTTAGTGGACGGCACTTTGTAGATCACGCTCATGTCAACAGGGCTGGTTAGCAGAGAAGATCCATCGAGGTACAACTTACTGGTTCATACGAAAGTTGTCGGTTTTTTGCCATTTCGCTTAGAAATAGTAAAATTATTGCAATAAAACCAACGTTGGAGTACTTTTAACATGTAGGCACACACACACACACACACACACACACACACACACACACACACACACACACAGAGAGTGACATAATAATGGTATTTGTAGGGCGCATTTCTTTAGAATAAAACTCAGTGCGCCAATCATTCGCCGACACACACATTTTACAAACAGTGGACAGGCATACACTGGTGAAACTGACTACACCACAAACAGTTGTTGCTTATATATAGCCATTACTAAGTATACAGCAAATTGTGAAACAAATCTAAATCTGCTGACCTCTAGAGTCAAAGCCCTAGAGAGACATTAAAACTTTCCAGCTGTTCACCACCAGGTTGGCTTGCCTTCCTGCTAAGTAGTTAGCAGTGCAGTCAGGTTGAACTGGTTTCCTTCCTCTTCCGTTATCAGAGCTGCCATTGTCTCTCCAGTCTTTCCGGTGTGAAAACTTTGGCGCGTTATCATGCTGATGTCATCAGAAGCTTAGCCCAATGCCAGTTAACCTTTATTGATATGGCCCATAGTTGGGGGCAAGTAAAAACCAGAGCAACACAGCACATTTTGTTGTTTCTGTATTTGACAATACAGCATAGCAGTTAACCTGACGTGGCATGATGCAGGTCAAAACTGCATGTGATAACTGAGCAATAGATCAAGTGTTCTTATTAGAGCTGTTCGCTTGTGCAAGTTGAACTAGCAACTGAAACGTATGACCTGTATGTACTTCCATGAACGAATAGTATGTTTTTACCTCATACAGATTTCCACCCCCCTGAGCCATGGCGATGGTTGGTGTCTGTCGTGGCCCCAGTGTTTGTTGCGGTCTATGGACTGAAGAAGAAAAGTTTGTGTCTATCTGGGGCAGTGGCAGGTCAGTTGGCATGAACATCATGAGTACATTCCATATTTTGTAGTCGTCATTTTGGATCATGTTATAGTTCTCGCCAGAGATGGATGCCTCTTCTACAATTGAGGACATGCAAAGAGAAGTGAACTGAGAAGAGACAGGCAAAATAATTAAGTTTTCACATTTTGATATACAGTCGATCTCCATCAAGGTTGTATGTGTTTGCGTGTGTGTATTCAACCAGTTCGGCTTCAGACTTGATGATGCAAATCCCACATTTTGTTACAAATATTTTATATCATGCCCCTGTCTTACAGAACACCTTTGTAATGGACAGAAGACATTAAACTTCAAAACCTGCGTGTGCATGTGTGTGTGTGTGTGTGTGTGTGTGGTGTGTGTGTGGTGTGTGTGTTTGTGTGTGTGTAGGTGTGTGTGTGTGTGTGTGTGTGTGTGTGTGTGTGTGTGTGTGTGTGTGTGTGGCAGAGAGAGAGATGTAAACTTAAATATGTACTAGTAACCTTGTGTAGGAAAATGCCAATTACACAAATGTTTTCTTTCACCAAGAAGTATACTGCTTTCATGAAGGGGATGGGGAGGGAGGGAGGGGATTGTTTTAGATACACTGTACTGTAAATGTGACTGTTTTCTCTCTGACCTAATGTACACGAATCTTGTTCTTGTTCCAGGTCTGGTGATAGGATTCTGTCTAACACTCAGCAGCCTTTGTTTCTTTGCTGCTTTGTTCACATTTTTCTTCACTGCATCAAGAGTAACCAAGTTCCGAGGACATTTGAAGCGGAAGTTGGAAAATGACTTCAAGGAAGGTATATAATATAATATAATTATATATATGTATATGGAGATTGCTGTGTGTGTAGGTCATGCACATGTATTTCAGTGCTCTTCTCTTCTGTGATTGATATGTGGTGGCATACATGTTGGTACAGTATATTATTGTTGGCATACATGTTGGTATATAATTATATGTGTACCGTGCATGCACATCCATTATCACTAATTCACATCGTCTGATTGGTTTGCATGATATACAGAAAACGCAGACACAGTACAGTTGTGAAAATCCATTGCTGTCAGTCTGGGTGGTTTTGTTTTGTTTTGTTTGCATCTCTTTTCTTTTCTTCTTTTTTTTTCTTTCCACGCTTGAAGTATTGTCAATATGTCAGTAAGAGTTTGCTTAATTTCAAAACCAGCATTTTTGTCAGTTGGCTGCATGTTGGTTGGTCGGTTTGGTTTTGGGGTCACCAAAATAGAAGTCATTATGAATACATTTACTACCAGCTGCATTATTTTTGTGTGTATGTACATCGTACGTAAATTACTAACTCCTACCAGTTCAGCCATTTTTAACAAAAGTGTTCCTAAATACATGTACCACCACTTAACATTCTAGGCTCATGTTTTATCATTTTTACCCGAACTAACTGATAGTAGTTTAGCATTTCATTTTGTTACCTTCCCAAATCACTTCTCAACAGGTGGACAACGCGACTGGAAGCAAGTGGTATGTAACGGAGGGGTGGCTGCCTGGCTGGCTGTGCTGTATCTGATTGACACTGGCGGCATGGAGGAACCCGTCAACTTTGCTCGTAACTACTCGTCGTCCTGGCTGGCGATGGCCGTGCTTGGTGCCCTCGCATGCAGCGCAGGTGACACCTTCGCCTCTGAGATTGGATCTGTCATCCGCTGGGGTCCAGTTCGCCTCATCACCGACTTTAGCAATGTCCAGCGTGGTAGGTGCCGAAACATTTCTTCTGGCACGACTGTCATTGTTGTTTGCAGATGAAGTCAAGTGCAGTATGTTTTTGTCATTCCATGTGTGTGTTCTTAAGTTTTCAGTACACTAGGTTATACAGTGGTACATATAGAACCGTTGAAATGACATCTGTGTTTAGGGAATGTGAAGTAACTTTTGATACTGATATTTTGTTTACATAGTTGTGTTTTATCTCCCGAGAACATCTGTAATGTTTTTAAAGAAAATTAGCGGGACTTTTGAGCAGTTGTTTTGAACCGACACTTAACATTCTTAACTTATAAACAGTTTGTCTGCACACTACAGGTATCATTATGCAAACTCTGCTAAACACCATGATTTTTCTTTCTTTGCTCACCTGACCAGGCACAAACGGCGGTGTGTCAGTGGTGGGTACATTGGCCAGTGCTGCTGGAGGTCTGATCGTGGGAGTGGCCTATTATGTAATGCTGCTGATGATGGCTGAAGATCTTCCTTTGTATGAAAACCCCCCACAGTGGCCTGTTGTCGTCCTGGGGGCGATTGCT
>JACVVK020000514.1:102500-112500 GCA_018292915.2 Batillaria attramentaria
CCAGGCTAACCCAAACAGCAACAATAAATACAGGATTCTCGAATTTCAACTCAGAAAAATGTCATCTAACATCGTGGATGAATTTAGGTTTATTTCTTTGCAAGGGGGGACCATTATAGAGCAGTTTTTGCCACGAATTGGTCCCCTGGGGGACTACTTCAGAGGGGGGACCGGACCGGATCCTACACCGGTATTTGTGTGGGGGGGGGGGGGGTGTTGTAAATTTGGTCACGTTTAGTACTTTCTTTGATCATGCAGTTTTCATCCCATGCATTTTGTTTGGAACAACATGACACCATACTGGAGATTACTGTTTGTCCAGAATGTCTGCTCATTGAATGATGTGTGGTAATTAGTTTTCTTTTCTTGTTTATGTTGTTGTTTTGTTTCTTAATTCATTTTTGAGACACAGTGAGTCAGGGTCTAATTTGTGTTGAAAATGAATTCTTCCTACACCTTCTTCCTACACCTTTTCTCAACTAATGTTGAAGTATTAATGTCAGACTTCAGTTGAATACATTGTTCATTTTACAGACATTTGTGTAGACTTCAGTATGTGAGGTGTGAGTCTGCGTGTCATGTGTCGTATTGATCTATAGAGAACCTGGAATTAAGTTAAAACATAATTATGTACTCACGGCTTTAGCCTGCGTGGATCACAGAGTCGGTTAATGCCACCAATGCCACCATGACCTGGGGAATGAAAATGTATGAAAGTCATAGAGCTACAGTGTTTCGGTTTACACGTTCAATGATTATGAACAAATTTCCTGTGCGTTGTGGCTTTGAGGTTGTGTTCGTTATGATTGACAGTATCCTACTGTGGTTAACTTCGTATAGGGGTTTTTTTGGTTGTTGTTGTTTTTTTCCTTTTTTCTTGCTTCTCTAAATCATTCGTTGATGGGCAAAGGATGGTAAACCCTTGTAAGCTCTCTCTCTCTCTCTCTCTCTCTCTCTCTCTCAATTAGCATGAAGGTGCAGCGTCTCCTGCATGTCCTAGGTTTATATTGCCCCGTAGACCAGTTTGCATCCTTTGTCCAACGTTACATTTTTGTTTTTTTTTCATGTAGTGCAGGCACACTCAGCCGCGAATTAGTCTTTGTGGCTTGCGCGGCTTTAAGCCCTAAAAACTCACTCACTTTCCTTCCTCTCTCTCTCTCTCTCTCTCTCTCTCTTATTTTTTAGTGTTTCTAGATTAGCAGGACAACCTGTAAGATAGTCAGACCATGCCTACAAGTCTTTATCCTGAAATAAACGTTTCAGTCAGTCAGTCAGTCAGTCAGTCAGTCTCTCTCCAGTAAAAGAAATTTTTAAAAAAAATCACCTAAAACTAAAACGTTTCCAAAATACAACAACAAAAGTACAGAATTTGTTTGAGATACATGAGTATACAGCAAACAAAACCTACCTAAACACGACCGAAATGTACGATCTACACGTGTATACAGCAAACAAAACCTACCTAAACACGACCGAAATGTACGATCTACACGTGTATACAGCAAACAAAACCTACCTAAACACGACCGAAATGTACGGTCTACACGTGTATACAGCAAACAGCACCTACCTAAACACGACCGAAATGTACGATCTACACGTCGAAGCCTGTTCTGTCTCAACTCTTGTCCAGTTCCGTCCACCGTCTGCACACCACCATCGTTGGCTACAAGGCGTGCTGTGTAGCCACCATTCAGAGCTTGTCGTCCTTCTTCAAGCCACACATCCTGCGTTTGTGAGCTTTGTGGCTCATCTGAAGCTGTCCGCATCTTCCTTAGTGCCACTGCCAGTAGCTTCTCAAGTTCACTTCCCACACTTGTTGCTGCAATACCATGTTTAGAGATGAAGATTACAAGGTTCAAAACAAGATGAGAGGGAATTGGACAAAACAAATTTTCTGCAAATAATTTCACCCGAAAATCATCAACAGAGAACAAACTGACAGAGACAACGCTACTCATCTCAATTTGCTGAGATCAGCAGCAATGAAGGATCTGATGTAAACAGTGTCATCTCTACCAACACCGACCGTCTATTCTTTGGAATTAAACTCCTGGCATCCAGAGGCAACACTTGACAAAGTACATCATTAACACTCGGTGATCCAAACTGCCACAAAGGCAGAATTGTTTGTTGATAGAATTGTTTAAAACAAACTGTTTAATAAACAAACTGCCACAAACAAGAACGGTGAACTACAAGAACTCTTTTTTTGTTGTTGTTGTTCGCAATGAATCGGGGTGGAACAGCCTTTCAGAGGAGGCCGTCAAGACCCTCGATTCATATATTGATGATGATGATGATGGAGACTTGGTATCGCGCACGGCTTCACCCCAGCTGAGTGCTCACGGCGCTTAGGGAGAGGTTTTTAAAAGACAGTGTGAAAAAAAAAAGTGCAGATGATTACTGGGGTGAAGCACTGAAAAGATGAGTCTTCAGACGCTTCCGGAATGCGGCAAATCCGCCCCCCCCCTCCATTCCTTCCCCCTGTTTCCAGTAATGCCAGTAGAGGCCTAGAGGACGTATCAATCCAGATCCACCTAGAGGACGTATCAATCCAGATCCACCTAGAGGACGTATCAATCCAGATCCACCTAGAGGACGTATCAATCCAGATCCACCTAGAGGACGTATCGATCCAGATCCACCTAGAGGACGTATCAATCCAGATCCACCTAGAGGACGTATCAATCCAGATCCACTGAGAGCCGCGTCGGACATCGGTCATAGACTGAGTCTGATACAGTCGTAAAATGTCCAATTACTTTCTCATCAAGGCGGACCGGCATATGTCCTTTTATTTCTGCGCTATAGTCCGCATGACCCAGGACAAATGACCCAGTACGTTTACGGCCAACCATGGACATTAATGTTGGCCTATTGTAGTTGGCACGGAAGTGAAGACATGGAAAGGTACACTTCATGTACAATACTTACAGTCACTGTTGTGCCGGACATCTTTCGGCTCCTCCACTTCCCATACAAGTTCCAACAGTTTCGGATCGTGATACCTATAAAGAAACAAAGCGCAACTTTCTTTACATTCGGGTTTTTTTTTTTTCAACCGCTGGTGTGAGGTTGTTAAGTAATCTTAACTTCAGATTTTGTTAATTGCTGGAAAGTGATAAATAATAAGTGGCTTTATTAAACCATGACTGAGTCCAGTTTGAACCCTAACCCTAACCCTAACCCTAACCTCCTTTCCGCCTTTTCAGTATGAGTCATTGATATTGCCCATTTCGTCCACAGTTATAAAGCTTTCGTGTAAACATCTCAGTTGACAGAGTAAACCACAGCAAAGATCAAGTAACGTTCTAAATGTCAATTATCAACTTCAGTTGCAATCATTACCTACTGGGGTTAAAAAACAACAACAAAAAAAAAACAACGACAACAACAACAACCTGCAGTTGGATTGTATGGGTATGCGGCTTTATGAGGTTATCTTCATAGGAAACTCAAAGTACATACTCACCTCTTTGGAGCGATTGCCTTGGCTAACGCGTGGTTTCGGATCAGCATCAGGAAGATCGTAACATAAGCCAGAAGCTGCATATTTCACGAAGAAGTTTTTAAAATTATACCCTACTTTCACAACAATGGTTGAGCTGCCAGTAGCACTGAGATGAAATGGTGCACTTTGTATTTCAGCGCAGTCTCGCAAGACGTCACACGTTTTAGTGCGACAATATTGTAAACCAGGCTGCAATGGAACCGACCAAGATACGACACCTAACTCCTTATTGCCACAATCACTTCAACGCTTGTCGGCAAAGTGGTGAAATACTTCCGAAAACGTTTTTGAAATAGCGGCGCAGATTCCAATTCAGCAGAAGAACCCGATGTTCCAAGTCCGTCTTTGTTCGTCCCGTGTTCCGTCAACTAAGAGGCAGTTAGATTTTGCAGAACTTTGTGTGTAGGTCCTTTCCTGCTGGTTGTGTAGAAGTAACGACGCCGACAAGAGGCTGAAGTCCAGAGAAGTAATACACTGTGTTTTGACAGTCCCCTTTTATCATCAAACTCTCTGTTGTGGAACCGCCCTTTGCCCACATCTTCATACTTTTGCCTTCCATGGCCGGTTGACGTTGCACGTAAACAATTCTCCATTACGTAGGTCGTCTTGACTTGTGGGCGGCTTCTGGTGAATGAACGCACCTCAACATTATACCAGTTTGGTATTCATGATTGTTGTTTATTGTACCTTGTGACCCGCTGCTTTGACCACCGAAAAGCCTGCCCGCAATTGCTCACAGTGCGTTTGGCTTTCGTTGACTTGTTTTGACCACCTAGCTCTGTACCCATCCCTCCGAGCTATACCCGCCTCTCTTTCTCAAACGTCATAACAACAACATTATACGGGTTCAGCGTCAGCGTATGCCTGACGGATCAAACTTGTGTGTGTGTGTGTGTGCCGTGTGTGTGTGTGTGTGTGTGACGGTGGGTGTTTTTGTGTGTGATTTTGTCCCTTATTTGGGGCGTTCAGGACTCCACCCTTCCTCCCTTGCTCCTACCCCTCTGCAGGTTTAATGAAGTACGTGCAAATACTCCTGTCCCCTGTCCCCGTGTCAGTTATGGTTTGGTCGGAGCGAAAGAAGAACCCGCAACGTTTCACATTCCACTTGGGGGCCTCTAGGTAAACAGAGATTAAACGGAAGAAACGACAGTCATCCAATACCAACACCCGTTACTTGAGCTGCCTCCAATACCAACACCCGTTACTTGAGCTGCAATGATCAGTGTCGTGCAGTACTGGCGACGAGGAACGCCAGTGGAACGTTAGCAGAAGACATCCACGCGGCGTACATTGCAGCCAAAACTATATATGCGAGCTCCTGAAGCAACTTCTGCCATAATTCCGCAAAACCGGAAACGATACGATAATTAGTACGGCCGGTCTGAGCGCATACGAGATTTTGACATGTGCAGTATACCGGGTGGCTCGCGACATGATCGAGTAATTCGCATACATCAGTCCGTGTACCAGTCAGTTTGGAGACAAGATACGTCGTGTACCATCAAAGACCATATAGATATCCCGCGTCCTTGGAACCATTACGGACACGATACGCACCATCAGAGTGTATAGATAAACTGCGATGTACAGTCTTTGGTATCACGACCAGTTTGTCGACATGATACGTATCATCCAATACTATAGATCCACTGCGATGTGTGGTCTTTGGTACCATTACAGTTTTAGCGACAACTGACGTACGTAGCGTGCTCACAGACGGTCTTTAGTACCATGAACAGTTTTGACGCCAAGACGCCAGAGACCGCCACAGATCCACTACGATGTATAGTATTTGTTACCATTACAATTTTGGAGACACGCGTATGGTAGGCCACGTCAGTATACCATGTCTCGCGCGACCACTGACACCTTCCCGCCAAAACTGTACGACAATGACCATTTCAGAGTTGTTTACAGTAGTATCATGTAGCCCTCACTTGTTGTGAGAGAAGAACGCGATCCCGTGTGGATACGGAACATAGTTTTGCTTGTTGTCTGATTCAGAGAGGACATTTTTGGCGTGTCTTGAAGACCGTCGTCATACTACTGAACAAGACTATGTCGCCCTAATATGATCTGTGTTTACAACGGTACCTTCTAGCGGGCACGTAAGGGCAGCGCTCTGTTGGCGAGTGTAGCGTGCGTGACTTGTCTGAAAGCCGCCAGGATTAAAGCAGTTCAGTGTTCGCCGGAATCTTGCGTTCACAGATGTAGTATGCCGAGAATTTGGCGTGAAATACACACTGAATATTTGTCTCTGCTTCTTCTTCCGTTGAAGATCCACCCACCAGCAAGACCTACGCTACAAACAACTTGTTATTGCGTGTATGTTGTGATTGTAGTTTTCTGTCTTCGGTGATACATAAATTCGCGCGTTCACGTGAGTGCGTGCTCATACATACTAGAGCGTTTTGCACAGTTAATTGTGTCTGTGTGTGCACAGAATCAGAGTAGGCAAAGTTTGCACTGCAAAGATCGATATTTATGCCACAAGCGCGAGACAGGGGAAACACTGAGAATAACAAAATATTAAAAGAATAACAGAACAGACTTGATTTCTCGGTAGGGTACGCCAAAGTTACCCCCAAATTTAACAACAAAGAAAAAATGTGCACAAAACGCCTTACGGCGAAAACATACCTGTTCCGATCAACTCAGCCCCCCTCCCACTCCACCCTACACACACCCCTCTTTTGCTGCCTAATTTGCCTTTGTATCTCTTTCCTAAATCCAATCCTCGTTTGGGATGATGTGGTACTTGATGGTGTGCCGGAGGTACGTGTGACTCACGTGGATTTGACCCTCGGCGTCCTGCGCTACAGAAGGGTAGCTGAACTCGTCCTCAGGGTTGTCAGACGACTGGAGGGGGCGGGTGTGGGGCCAGGTTTGACCCCCATCCTCCGACATCGAGATGACGAGCGGGTTCCGGGCGTGGTTGGTGGGGTTGTAGACGAGCACGATGTTGCCACTCTGCAGGACGCTGGCCTGAAAGAGAGCGGGGGAATGTGTGGACGCGATTTTGCTTTTTCGTTGTGAGATACTGTTGGTGGTGTCATCCGAGTCTGTGAGCAGTCCACTGCACGTGCTGCATCTGGTCAGCACGCGTTCCTTTCCCGGAGCACCCTGTTGCTAGGTAACCGTTGCTAGGTAACTGTTTCTAGGGAACACAAACATTACCGGTTACTGTGTTGTAGACGGTACTTTGTTCCCGATCTATCAGAAGTGTGTGGCAAAAAGTGTTCAAAACATGTGATGGAATGTTTCTTTGTTGCTGTGTGAAAGCTCGTTAGATCTCTGTACCTATTTATACCTGGATGCCGCTGTTGTTGTTGGGTAGCGTGGTTTTGGTGGGTTTGGTCCACGTGACGCCATCGTCCGCACTCTCAGAGCGGTAGATGTGCTTCGCGTTCCGGTCTCGGAAGAAAGCGATCAGCTTGGGCTCTCCTGGGGCAGGAACAAAACGTGAAAACGTGACGTTCTTCAGTGTACTACCATTCCGACTTGAGTAGAAATGTTGTTGGGACCTACCTACCCAGGAGAATAGCGACAGTTTGGTGGAAATGCATGTGTATTACTGCGGACATCAAGACTGGAGTGAGATGAACGCAAAGAAAGACACGCTCACCAAAGAAATGGTGACTACCCCTATTCGTCTGTTGTTGAGATATTTCAAGTTGTATGTACAATCTTCAGGGGATGGAAAGCCACGAGTCCACGCTAAGTAAGTCCGGGGAGCCGGGGTGGCCGAATGGCAGAGAGTAGGACTCTCAATGCTCGGGTCGTGAGTTCGAATCCCGGCTGGGGCCAAATATTTGTGTTGGCCCTTTTCTCGTTGCCCCGTCTTTGATATCACCCTTACGTGGTGGAAAAGGATGTTAAACTCCCAAACACCCACCCACCCTAAGTAAGTCCTTCCCAGAAAGGGTATGATGTTAAATTTCTCTCTCTCTCTCTCTCTCTCTCTCTCTCTCTCTCACACACACACACACACACACACACACACACACACACACACACACACACACACACACACTGTCGTACATTTGCTAGTCAGTATAGTTTGACAGCCGCAAAGCTTGCTCTGCGTCCGGAACTAATAATTATTAATGCTGGGAGCAGAATTTCCATCATTACCGCCAAACGATAAAGTAAAAAGCTCTAAGTACTTATCACATCCATGGCTCTCGGGTAACGGTAAATCCCAACCTGGTTTTGGACGGATGATGGAGGGCTGCACGAGGTAGCTGGAGTCTTGTATGGGATGCTCCGTCCAGTCGTCCTCAAACAGCTGCTGGTGGAGACACTCCTTCACTGCTGACGTCTGCTCCTTGCCGGACTTGGCGTAGTAAATGGGCAGCAGCCATGACTGCTTCAGCGACACCACCACACGGTTCCTGTCACACAGAGCTTGTGAATATTATGTGGGTATTAGCTTTCGCAATTTCGCCTCCTACGTCTTCTGACTGACGACCACCTTCAGTCTGTTGAAGATTCTGTCGCCGGTTTTGTCAGGGTTCTGCGTGAAAGGATAAAGGACAAACTTGACTTCAGTCACCGAGAGCTGTGCAAGGGACCTGGGCGATCACCTGTTGATCCAGGGCACTCTTTCAGCGGCTGTAACGAACGAACGAAAACCACCTCTGACGGCTTCTTTGGTGGTGGGACCTGAACAAGAGAGGAGTGTCCTAGCGACAGAACAGTTCTGAACACCACTTATTTCGCTAAATCTTTGTTTAGTTGGGCATGACCGCTTCAGCAACACCCCCCCCCCCCTCCGTGTGTCCACCTGGCGCCATTCTCTTTTGCCGGTTGTTGTGTCTCGTTTCATGTCAGTCCACAGTTTCGTTTCTGTGCTTCTCTGGCTCTGTACCTACCAAGCACAATAAGAGATGCCGGCCAGAAAAGAACAGCCGCCCTTTCCTTCAACAAAGAACCACTTCATCAGTTTCTGTCTTCAACCGCGTGAAAGGGTAGTTTTCTAAAACACATCTACGTATATATTATTCTCCGCTGTAGATCGTCCTCTCTCCATTTTTTTTTTTTTTTTTTTGGGGGGGGGGTCTGTTTGGTTTTCTCCTTTTTTGTATGCGGTTTGAAATCTCGGCTAGGCATAGATGTGGCGAAAACGTTGTAGGGTGTGTGTGCATATGTAAGAAATTCTCTTCTGAACACACTTAGTCATAATATCACCGGTAAAAGCTATATCCACATTAGCTGAAGAGGACACGCTGTCTGGAACATCTTCCTTTCTCTTAGCGCGACTTTGAGGCACACTGCCATGTGATACGGTACCTGTCGAAAGATCCCGCCTTGGTGAAGAGAGGCTTGGCTTCTGTCCACGATTCGGTAAAAGTGTCGTTTGACTGCATCGCCCATATCTCGGCATTTGCTGTGAGCCGACAGAGAACGGCATCCACAGGTGACAAACTTAGTCATTCCATAACTATTTCCAACAGATCAGTTTCAATTTATTGAAGTTTAATGCCAGTTTACACCTTGCCGTCTTGGCTGGGAGCCAAAAAAATGATGCTGGCTTTTTCCTCGTTGCCCTGTCTTTGGTATCATCCTTATGGAGTGGAAAAGGACGTTAAACCCCAGACAACCAACCAACATTAAATCGTGACGTCAAAAATGCATTAAGCCACAGCTAAACTGACAGAGAAGAGATCTGTGCCAAGTCACTGGCCTAATTATTCTACAGATAAACGGTAAAAAGGGCCTACCAAAGGGCTTATCAAATTCTCGGCTCTTAGGCCCTTTTACAAAACGGCGGTAAAAGACGAAAGAACACTTGGAACACTACTAATAGTATCCATATGCTATACATACACTCTCCTTTCTTTGCCTCCTGCTGGCTGTGAAAGAGGAAAGTGTCGTTGGTGCCGGGCTCGTGGAAAATCACCGGGTTCTGATTGGAGTAGCCCTTGCGTTGTGACATGACGTCAGCATCGGTAAACTGGCGCGAACCGTGATGCAGACGGTTCATCACGATGGCCACGTCACTGTCACCTTCCTGCAAGATGAAGTCAGTGTTGTGACGTTATTTTCATCAAATGGAGATTACAATACGTGGACCTCGAAAATGAAAAGGATAAGTCACATAATTGTTTTGCGGCGGCACAAACTCAAAGCGCTCACTGAGATAAACCACGCGTCAGGCTTGTTTGGCACGCACCTGTACATTATGAACGTTCAGTGTCACCTGTACATTATGAACGTTCAGTGTAGCCTGTACATTATGAACGTTCAGCGTCGCCTGTACATTATGAACGTTCAGCGTCGCCTGTACATTATGAACGTTCAGCGTCGCCTGTACATCATGAACGCTCAACGTCGCCTGTACATTATGAACGTTCAGCGTCGCCTGTACATTATGAACGTTCAGCGTCACCTGTACATTATGAGCGTTCAGCGTCACCTGTACATTATGAACGTTCAGCGTCACCTGTACATTATGAACGTTCAGCGTCACCTGTACATTATGAA
>JACVVK020000514.1:117500-120000 GCA_018292915.2 Batillaria attramentaria
ATGACCGATATATGATTGACGTATGTCGATTGCGTTTTCGTTTTTCAAGTTGCATAGCGACTGTACAACAAACAGGGTTGTGATCGCTAATGGCGAGAGACGAGACGTGCACGTTTGATATTCTGTCACAATTAGTGGTGTAAATGTGGTCAATTAAAGAAGATGAAGTTGGGGTAACTCTGGTGGGTGTTTTCACCATCTGCTTTAGACCAAATAAAGCCGATGTTGACATCCATGCGGAATTGGATCCCTTTTAAAGATCGAGGTTAAAATCACCTAACAGGAAAATGTCTGCCTTGTTCTGACACGCCTTATCCATCATGGCAGCAAAGTCATCATACCAGTCCCAGCACGCAGCGGGATTTCTGTAGATGTACCCTACCAAAGCAGTGGAAGATTTAGTTTTCAATTCAACCCACAAACTTTCCACTTTGGTAGACTCCAAGTCAGTACGCCTTTTAACATTATTTCCTATTGACTGATGGACATACACTGCCAAGCCAGTGTGTTGGGGGGATGAGGCATCTCTACGCAGTATTGAATAATTTGGAATGGATAGTAGTTCATCGCTGATCGTGCACTTTAGCCGCGACTCGGAGACTCCAAAAATGTGGAAATTTGCAGGCCGACTTAAAAACACAGATAGATCAGGCACCTTATTAACAAGATGGTAAACATTGAGGTGACCTAACCGTAGTTCACTACGTGAAGCGAACGCACTTTTTGTGCCTTGGACAGGCATTCCAAGCAATAAAAGGAAGAAGAACAAAATATATATAATAGGCACACAAAATATAGCACTACGATAAAACAGTTCAATGAAGTGTGAGTCCGTATAAACCACAAACGTATGTTCACGTGGCTGTGATAATAGTCACTTTTGGTTGCTGAGTCACAATTATCAGGAAAATTCAATGAAGACTAGCTATAAAACGATTTAAGTACTGCAAGAAAAAACAAACCTAATCTACTGTGATAAAAATGAATGAGAACTAAGGATTAAAAAAGCACTTCAGCGCGTGCTGAAAACACGCAACAAACGATCCCAAGAGATGCCCTGAATGAACACTGTAGCTATCGCTGTTCGCTAAGACCAAAACACGGTAATGATACCGCGAAGACTTGGAGCTCACTCAGAAGCAAAATAATGTTCAATGGATGTGAGCGGCCTACTGATCAACTCGCGGCATAAATCTCTGCAACATTGAAAGAAGGGCTGCACAGTCACTGTCACTCAGCTGGCGCCCCCCAGGGGCTGGCGAAGGGGGACGGGGAAAGGGAGGGGGGTAGGGGTAGACAGGTCGCCCGTCTGACGTAAAGAGAAGGGGGCCCATGTGCGGTGAAGCATAACCGCGAGGGGATGGCTGTTTCCCTACAGCCCCAGTCAGACCATCCACTTGCGTCACACTGGGCTGCTGTGCATGGCTTGGGATGGGGGCTCGGGTGTCCGCTGCTTGGGATACGCTGTGTTCCTGCGCTTGACCAGAGGTAAGTCGCGGTGCGCGCTCGGACGAGAGGTGGGCGTGGCGATCACGAGGAGGAGGATTGTAGCCTCGGGTATCCGGGTCACGGCCCTTTCTGTCCCCCCCAGCAGACTCCTTGTCCGGATTAGGGCGTGGCCACGGCTGATCCCGCATGTGTCTGGGTGCATCACCGGCGCGTCTGAGGGTCTGTCGAGAAGGAGTACGATCAGAAAACGCCCGCTTCATGTTGATGGCAAGAGAGCTGGTACCGCGGACATTGGGGTGAATAGCATCTCTGTACCAGCCGCTCTTTACCTCCCCAGTCCTGGTGTAAAACACACTGTCATTGTCAATAAACTTGACCTGCAGAGATTCGCACACCTCACTCAGACGAAAGTTCGAGTCAGCGACACACGGGTCGGTCTGCTGCTGTGTGTTCAAGGGAAGGATGGAGGAAATGTAGATCTGTGCGGCTGGAAAGCAGCGTCTGGCGGCAGAGATGATATCCCTCCAACTCTTTTTGCCAAGTAGATAACCACGTTTACAGTCATTAATGCCGACATGTAATATCAACGTGGTGACGACATCTGTGGGATCCATGCAGCGTAAGCGATTCAATAGGCCGGCCCTGTCAAGTCCGGAGACCGAAATCACTTGGCACTTGTCACTTCCAGTAACCGACATTTTATCCTCATGAAGGCCACGGAGCACTGAGTCACCTAGCAGTAGGGTTTTGGTGTTAGACTCAAGTTCAGGGATTCCCGGCCATTCATGATCTGTATGTTGGTTTGGTCCTGTACGGGGCTCGAGCCGCTCCTTTGGTTTTGTTTCGGCCTGCTGTGGGTTGACCTCAGGAGGACGGGACTCGTTACTGACACACTGCTTCTGACTGACAGAGCTCTTCGCTGGGACAGTGGACGATTGCTTGTCAGCATGAGTCGCACCCGGTGTCACAGCTGGTGCCGCTTTCTGTTTCCGTTTACTGGTCTGAGCCGTGTTCTTGTCACTTTCAGTAGGGACAAGTCGGCCTCGAAGAT
>JACVVK020000514.1:127500-157500 GCA_018292915.2 Batillaria attramentaria
AGACCCCCAAACCCCCCCAAAAAATTTTGGAACCCCCCCCTTCTATACCCCTTGATCCGGCCCTGCTAACACTACCAGCAACAGTAACATGACCACTGCTAACACCCTCAGCAACACCGAAACTACCTACAATACTATTGCTAACACTATCAGCAACAGAAACATAACCCACATAACCATCATCAATGCCATCAATATCAGTAACACTACACACATCACTATTACTAACACCATTGGTAGCAGGAACACCACACACATCAGTAATACTAACACTATCAGTAGCAGTAACACTACACACATCACCAGTACTAAAACCATCAGTGACAGTAACACCACACACATCAGTAATACCAACACTATCAGCAGCAGTGACACAACACACATTACTAACACCATAAGTAGCAGTACCACTACACACATCACTAGTACTAACACTATCAGCAGCGGAAACCCAACAGACATCACCAGTACTAACACAATCAGTAGTGGCAACACTATATACATCACTAGTAATAACACCATCAGTAGCAGTAACACTACACACATCAGTAATACTAACACTATCAGTAGCAGTAACACTACACACATCACCAGTACTAACACAATCAGTAGTAGCAACACTACATACAGCACTAGTACTAACACCATCAGTAGCAGTAACACTACACACATCACCAGTACTAACACAATCAGTAGTAGCAACACTACATACAGCACTAGTACTAACACCATCAGTAGCAGTAACACTACACACATCACCAGTACTAACACAATCAGTAGTAGCAACACTACATACAGCACTAGTACTAACACCATCAGTAGCAGTAACACTACACACATTACTAACATCATCAGTAGCAGTAACACAACACACATCACTAGTACTAACACCATCAGTAACAATAACACTACACACATCACCAACACTAACACCATCAGTAGCAGTAACACTATACACTTCACCAACACTAACACCATCAGTAGTAGTAACACTACACACATCACCAATACTAACACCATCAGTAGTAGTTACACTACACACTTCACCAACACTAACACCATCAGTAGTAGTAACACTACACACATCACCAATACTAACACCATCAGTAGCAGTATCACTATACACTTCACCAACACTAACACCATCGGTAGTAGTGACACTACACACTTCACCAATACCAACACTAACACCAGCAGTAGTAGTAACACTATACACATCACCAATACCAACACTAACACCAGCAGTAGTAGTAACACTACACACTTTACTAATACCTACATCACCATTACCAGCAATATCAAATACATCACCACTACAAACACTATCAGCAACAGTAATCCTGCAGACATCACCATTATTTGTGGAGTGCTGCTCAATATCCTCAAAAACAACCTGCTGATCACGCGATGTACAAGAAACAGGCAAACGGTGAAAAACACCCTGGAAGTGTGTATACCACTTATCAACAGTTATATTATTTGTAACAGAGCTTTTCTTCTGCACAGACTTTACAGTGCTCCAAAAGAGTTTCTGGTCTTTTGTACTTTCTTTTAATATGTTTAGAGTTTGCATTTTGTGGTCAGACTTCTTGCATTGCAACAGTTTTTTATATTCCCTCCTTTTCTGAATGTAAAAAAGCCTATCTCTGTCCAAATGAGTTTTTCGAAATGTCATTAAATTTTTACGTAGCATTTTGCGACTCTGTCTGCACTCCAAATCAAACCAGACTTTAAGCTTCTTGCTACTAACACATACTGTAGTTTTCATACAATTGCCAGCTTGTTTTAAACCATTGTTAAATTCTAACAGTGCAGCATTCACATCCTCGTGTTCATGTAATAAGAACATAGCTTTATCAAAACACTCCTTAATGTCATCAGACAGCAAAGAACGTCGGAATTCATCAAACTTATCTGTCTTCCACACAAACTTATCATACTTGTAACTCCTAGGACCAGGCAGATCAACAGGGACAGCACCAGGATCCAACAAAAAGTAAAGCTCTACTGGCATGTGTTTTGAATCTGTCATGGGAGTAACACACACAGACTGACACTTATTCAGTAATGCTTTAGAAACAATAAAATAGTCGATAACACTGCATCCTGTGGGTGAAATATATGTAAAATCACCTGAAAAATTGCCACTGGCAAGCCCATTCAGTATACATAAATCAAACTCATTGCACACTTGCAGCAAGTACCTACCAAACTGGTTGATGGTACTGTCAACAGAGTGGCGAGTAAACTCCTCAGTTGTGTGGGTGTCATCTGGTTCAACTGCACTAATAACATCTTCTAAGAAGTCTTCAACATCTAGATTTTCACTGGCTGTTCTTGCATTTAAATCACCAAATATTATACTTGGAAATTCACCATAGGAGTTTTTCATGTCTAGAATGCATTCCTCCAGCATAGAAATGCCATTATAAATATCTGTCTCCTTGTAATAAACAGAACCAACTGGGGGAATATATACACCAAACAAAATAACATCTTCTTCCGTGTGCAGAAGCACTTTAGACACACGTAAAACAATCATACTATCGTACTCAACATGAATTTGTGAGACATGCTGGCTTATTTCTTTTCTGACTAACAACAGTACACCTCCAGACAGGCGACTAGCGGAATCTGAGCACTTATAGCCAGGTGCAACAAACACTGTGTGGTTTGGAAACATATCCCTCTCAACTGTTGAGCAGAAAGTCTCTACCAACAATGTAAAATGAAAGTTTTCGAAATATTCTGAAAACTCTGTGTTCTGAAATCCGGCGAGACCCTCAATATTGTAAGTGAGAAACTTTACTGATTCGTATTGCTGTACTACTAAACGTGGAGTACCACCACAACTGTTCTGTGTCTGTACAGGATCATCACTGCCACACCGTACCACAACAGTCTCCCCATTATTTTTAGCTGACTCACTCACTTCAACGACACGTTCGCAGTCTGCTGCCAGAACTGGATGACTAACTTCTGTACTGTTCAAAACAGGTCTATTAGCATCAAACAAACATAACTCGTGACAGCTTTGATGCAAAACAATCGAAGTTTCTAATGAATGTTCACATACCGGGTTGTCAGCAACTGTGCCAAGGTCACGTACACACATTGAGTCCGAAGCACGGGCCGAGCCGAGCCATCATTTCTTGTGCCCACTCTTACGTCTAGCTGAAGTAAGCGTATCCCTCACCTTCAATGGCTTGCCTGCATGTCTCTTAGTATCCGCACCAGTATCCGAGGCACTATTAAGACGCCAGTCGTCAGGTAAACACATCTGACCTCTACCACCCACAGCACCACTGACCGACATACTGCGTGTCGTCCGACACAGGTTGCCACTGTCAGACACGCCCTGCACGTGCGAGTTCGTGTCGTCTGTTGGGGGATCCCCTGTGACGTCAGAAGGAGATTCCTTTGGCGCCCCGGTAGCTGTTATGGCAGCGGTAGAAGTGGCCGGAGTGTTGACGGTAGATGGAGGCGTGTCAGTGATGGTGGTCACGGTGGTGGTGGTGGCCGGAGTGGTAACGGGAAGTGAAGACGTAGTGGTGGTGTAGGTTGGGGTGACATCGGGACTGGTAGATGGAGACTGTGACGTCGCACTAGTACAGGTGGAGACGTTGGTGGTCGGACTGTTAGGGATGATAGCGGGGCTGGTGTTGGAAGGGGTTGTCGCTGCCAGAGTAGCCAAGCCTTGGGGAAGGGAGACGTTTGGGGTGGGCGACGACGAGGTGGGGATTGTGACCGAAACTCTCACGTCGCTGATGCTGCTGCTGCAACTGGAGTGGTCGTCGTCGTCGCCGTCAGCGTCATCGTCGGTGGCCCGCCTGTCACGGTTCAACTCTGGCCAGTCGTCTAGGAGATCACCGAGAGCACTGTACGGGTTGTGCCAGTCAGTTTCAGCCCATGGCCCCCACAACGACTTGTTCGACTGTTGGTGATGTCCGCCTGTAAGACGACTGTGACGCTGCTCCCTGTCTCTCCAACCACTCTGGTGCTGCTGCCGCCGCTGGTACTGTTGTCGCTGCTGTTGGTGGTGAAGTGGGGGTGACCGTCTCCCCTGATCGTTGTTGTAGTGATCATTGCCGATGGGCGGCCCGTCACGCCTGTTCTGCAGAGGCCCAGCCACTATGAGACGGTCCCCCTTATAGTAGGCCCGTATGCCACTGTCGCGATATCCCTTCACAATGGCATGCTGGCGATTGGTAAGGTCCCCTGCCACCGTCACGCCTTTCAGTTTCAGTTTGTCACGACCTTTCGTGAGAACGTCCATTTTGTCTGCCCATCTTGAAAATTTGACGATAATAGGGCGAGGGAGTGGTGCTCTGTTGGCGCTACTGTTGGCACTCTTGTCTACATTACGCTTGGGCCCCAGTCTGTGTGCACGGACAATGTCGTTCACGCTCCAGGTTTTACCAGGCACAGAGTCCTGTAACACTGCAACCATCAGTTTGGCACACGCATCGAAAGAGTCGACACCAGTCTCAGTAACACCGAAGAATCTCAGGTTGTCCCGTCTGGAGAATCCCTCTAGTTTGTCCAGTCTATCGTCAAACGAGTTCTGCATGGAGGACAACCGATCCTCGATCTTGTCCGTTCTCTGTTCAAGTGCACCCTGTCTCGTCTTCAGTGCACCTACCTCCGCACACAGTTTGTCAATACATTGTTTGAAGGAATGCAGCTCACCTTTCATACTATCCATTATGTTCCGTTCTTGTTTGTCCAGCATTTCTTGCAACACAACACGGGTAAGTGTGTCCGAAGTGAAAGCCATGATGGTCGGTGCACCGTTGGAGAGAGAGAGAGAGAGAGAGAGAGAGAGAGAGAGAGAGAGAGTGTGTGTGTGTGTGTGTGTGAGAGAGAGAGAGAGAGAGAGAGTTTTTTTTATTACATGTATTCTACTGTTGAAATGTTCATACACAATACACAGTTGGAGAGAGAGAGAGAGAGAGAGAGAGTGTGTGTGTGTGTGTGTGTGAGAGAGGGAGAGAGAGAGAGAGAGAGTTTTTTTTATTACATGTATTCTACTGTTGAAATGTTCATACACAATACACAGTTGGAGAGAGAGAGAGAGAGAGAGAGAGAGAGAGTCTTTTGCTACTGCAAATGGTGGAAAACAATCACGCGTACAAACATTCAGAAAGAAAGATATGGTAAAGAACGTAACACCCAAATCCAAAACCGCACAAAACAAAATGCCGACTGACCAACCTTCGTAGCATCGTCTATTGATTCCTGCTGACTGTATCCTCGAGATTGCTACAAACCACGCACGCAAGTCATGAAGGAGTTTGCTTCTGTTTAATCAAATGCAGGCAGTTTAAAGTACTCAGAGACTGATAAGGTCTCAAGCAGTTCAGTGCTTTTATGGGTAGGGTCGCACCTGCTGTCTCAGTGACCTTAGTCCAGTTCCTGCAGTGAACACTACAAGTACATTACCATTACATGTAAGACACTCCGACCTTTGTGTGTGTTTCACTGTCACTTGGGCTACAAAGTTACACATTAACGTGGTCGTATGTCACTGTAACTTTTTTCCGGGTATCGTTGTGGGGTGCCCTTTACTCGAACTCCACACAGATTGTTGTTTTTTTATGAGTGAGCTTAGATGGGTGGCGCTAAGGGTGGGGTTGGGGTGAGTGTGGCGCTTGTCTTTCCTGCCTATAATTTTTATATATTTGGCATTTTATGTGTACGTCTACAGTGAACAGTACCGCTGCTATTTCGGTTTGTTAGCACTGAGTCCTTCCTTGTTCCTTGTTGGGCTACAGCGACTAGAGCAACAAAACCAGTGAATAGTAAAGCTTCCTCGGTCATAAGGAGGGTTAGGGTTAGGGTCATAAGGAGGGTATTACATTGATAAATCACGCCATGTATATGTGCACGTCTAACTTCCTGGTGTAGCCCCTACTTTGGAGAGACAGACAGGGGATGAGATGGGGAGGATGGGGTGGGGGGGGGGGGGTGAGGGGGCGGGTGTATGGAGCATCCTTTGTGACTATTCTCTCTCTCTCTCTCTCTCACACACACACACACACACACACACACACACACACACACACACACTAAAATGGCGCTGTATCAGAAAATAGGAAAATATATTTCAACAGTCTTTCAAGTTTGCAAAGACATTTACAGAAAATAGAAAAATGCTATGTGCAATACAAATTAATATGATCACAAATGATTACTGATTTTCATGAGCAAATAATGCAGAATGACTGGGGAAAAAAAAGAGTGACGCTTCAACAGTGCACATCCATGAAACTAAAAACTGGTGAGCGAAGAGAGAGATCTGAGTGAATATGGAGATGACATGGGTAAGAAATCTAAACAATCAATTCTGATATGTTATCTCTGTATAGCATGCTTTGAAAATTACTGGAATGCAATGACATGTATACCTTTAACATGAAGTCTGTTGAGTCAGTGTAAACAGAACAGCACAGAAAAATTTCAACACTTGCATTTTTTCCCTTCAAATGAAATCATAGTACTGGTTTGGTGTCATCAGGACGTCAATCACAGATATGACTACACCAGGAGGTTTTAAAAATTTGTGTCAGGCTCACTTCAAGCAAACCTAACTGCTTCTTTTGATATCCATGCAGGCACATAGGGGAATGTGAAACAACTGGCAAACATGTTGTTATTCTGTATACTGGCTCTCATAAAATATGTACAAAAATATCTAACTCCATCAACATACAAGTGCCAGAAACTCGTAAACGCATTAGGAATGATTGATCTGTTGGAAAAAATATGGAAAAGTGCTGTGTTTACATGTATAAGCATTCGAAGATCATGGTCACAAAAAAGTCTTTGGTAGAAGAAGAACTGTCAACGGTATTGAGACCTGCTCAGAAAGTTTAAAAAAAAAAAAAAAAAGGATGCTGGATTCCTTGATCGGGGGTTAATCCAATCCTGTGTTATAATGTTGGTTCATAGTAGTCGTAGACCAGCGTAGGATTTCGGAAACCCAGGGATTTCTCTGTGCGTATGCCGTAGGATCCGTTGAACACGCGCTCGTACTGCGAGTTCTCGTCTGATTGGGACAACTCTCTACGCTGGTGGGAATTACGGCAGCGTCTGTGTGGAAAGACAGGCAAATTTCATTTATGAAATGGCATGCTTTGAAAGTTCAGCATCTTACTCAGCAGTGACCACACACACACACACACACACACATGCATGCACACACGCACGCACGCACACATGCACACACACACACGCACACATACATACACACAGCGACAACAATTTGTCTGTTACCTAACTCACCTAGGTGAAGGTGTCTGCTGGACCCCTTAGGAGCCTTGTTTCTGGCCCCTATCGATCTCTACAACTGAATTTGATTTGTTTCTGGCCCCTATCGATCTCTACAACTGAATTTGATTTGTTTCTGGCCCCTATCGATCTCTACAACTGAATTTGATTTGTTTCTGGCCCCTATCGATCTCTACAACTGAATTTGAATCGGTGTAACTGTAATGTAATATAGTGAATTAAACACCGACACAGGGCATACCTGCAGGCAAGGGCTGTGACACCAATAATCATGAGCAGGACAACGACAGAGGTGACGGAAGCAGCGATGATGATGGTCTCTTCTTTAAACCTGTCAGCCTGGTCCTTGTTTTGTGTGAAAGTTGTCGTCTCTACCGCCGAGTCACAGCCTTGTGCTGCAAACAAGACAGATACATTAACTTTATGCTACTGGTGAACAATATGTAAATAGTTGATGTGTTTAACATGATATGGAGTTTTAGAGATCTACACAACATTGCTGTGAAACTCTATGAACACTGTAGGTTGGCCATACATGTGTGTGTATGGGAATGCAGCAATGACAAAATTAAAGAAGAATAATTACGTCAAGGGCACACACACGCAAGATGTATTGTACAGCAAGATGTATTGTAGACATACCAGAGCTTGTTGACCAGCTGGTGGAGGACACCAAATGTGAACACACGCGACATGAGTCAGTTGGGTGTTGCTGCCCCTCCACATAACACTGGCCCTCAATGTAGCATCTCTCACCCTGAAACACAACAGTCAATTACCACAACATTACTTCCAGTGGCCTTCTCTTGCAATAAGAAAAAGCTTTGAGAGTTCCTGTACCAAGAACCAACTTTGTAGCAACTTTGTGAAACAATTTCATGTATCGGCAAAAGCAAACCATTTAACCATACAACCAGTCAATTCCCATTTAACTCAAATATCAGTTTAGGGCAATAAAAGCAAATCAACAGGCAAAAACAAAAATACAAACAAACAACAACAGTCAAGCGACCAAATCGACTCCTAAAGGACTAGTTGTTAGATATAAATAATAATGAAATCACCAACAGTATCTGCCTTTGAAGGAAATGGGTTTACCTGTGCATTACATGTGGCATTAGGGGATTCACTGTCCACTATGCAGTTGAAGCACTGTGAGTCATAAGCAACAAACAACGCCTCGTTCACACTGAGCGTCCTCTGGTCGGTGCTGATCTTAATGGCGTAGCTTTGTGCTGTGGGTAGAGGGCAGTGCACCTCGAACTGTGTGCGACGCTCTGCTGCAACGTCCACTTGCTGTCCACGTCTAGCGATGCCATTTCCATCAATCTGTCAATGTAAAAAAAAAAGAAAGAAAAGATTTCTTGGTTAACATACTTTATCAGAATTTTGGGGCAAATAATGTCCCCCGAAAGTGTGCCTATAAAGGCATAATTCTACCCAAGACCAAACTGGTGTTGTGTCTTTAACCTTACATTAGTCTAATACATTAGTTCATTAGTCTAATGTAAGGTTAGACACAACACTTAGTCTAATGTAAGGTTAGACACAACACCAGTTTGGTATTTAGTAGTAGAAATGGGAGCCCTGCATTCTTTAGCTCTAAACCACTTTAGCACTGCTTATGTCCTGCTTCTGCCACACCCTATCATTCCCCCCCGCCCCTACCCCCCACCCCCCCCAAACACACACATATCTCAAGCCTGCAAAAAACAACACTGATGCCTGAAAAAGGCAATATAAGCGGCATGGGTAATTCGACCACAATCAGACAGCCCACATATAAAAACCATCCCAAACAATATCTGACCACAATCAGACAGCCCACATATAACAAGATGGCCACCAGCCCAATATGTTGTTTCCATTTGATCACCTGCTATCGTCACGGTCGTTCTTTTGTAATGCCATGTATCCACACACACACACACACACACACACACACACACACACTCTCTCTCTCTCTCTCTCTCTCTCGGAATGGAAACAACTGACCGGGCTGTCACACCAATCTTGTTTTTGGAAGAGAGACGTCAAGTTGTATTCTTTGAAATCTATGACGTTTTTGCTCACTGGGATGACGCATAATACATATGACGTAATAACTTTGATACAGTTCTTGCAATGAAAGCAGGCCCATGAAAATTGAAGTGTTGCTGCTGCGTGCGCAGTGTAAAGATCGAATTAATACCGACCCAATATGTTTAACAGACAAGTCTGCGCGGCGAACGTTTTCTAACTATGTGTTATGTCAGACATACACACGCGCGCGCGCACACACTCACACGCACGCACGCACGCGCACACGCACACACACAGAGACTCGCGCGAGCCGCGTTTGTGCTCCATTGAGACCTATGTGGTGTCCTCTCACTCTACTATGCTATTGAGTGAGAGTCAGTGGGAAAAACAAAGCACACTACATCAATGAAACTCCCGCTTTCCCCGTCTACACATAGAGAACGTCCAAAAAGTCGCCACTTTGACACATCCCCAAGAAATGCCAGTATCACGTCAATCAAACATGACGTCGGAAAAATGACGCTGATACTGCCTTTTGCGTCAGTGCGCGCGTGCCTTTTCTGCGATGGATCTGACCTGTTCAGTACGTAAGCAGCCCTGCACAGCGTTCTGGGTTCTTCTTCTTTCATGAATTTGTTCTCCGTGCATATTCTGTTCATAAAGTATTGGAGTTGTATTCTGTTATATCCCGTGTCTTCTCTGCGATTGCACGAAGATGGCGACATAGTAGAAGTAAAATACACCACGTCTCAAAACAGAGGAATTCGGAAAGAAAGTGGCGAGACACCCCCAAGAAAAAACAGCATCACGTCAATCAAACATGACGCACTTACTTTACGTCAGTGCGTGTGCGTCTCTTCTTCGATGTTTGTGAGGCGTGTGGCTTGTAGAGGAAATGTGCTGTGCGTACAAATTTTCAAGTCAACTGACGATAACGGCTGCAGTGAATTTTTCTAATTTTTTTGTATATTTTTTATGGCACCCCAGGCTCATTATCTATGTATAGTAGGAGCGATTTTGAGATCTAAAGTGTGTTCACCAGCACTTTCATCAGGTACGGCTTACGCCAAAAGTATAAAAGCGACAACCTCCAAAATTCACTTAGTTGAGAGTCCGTATTCATGCTATCTATGTCCAAAAAATGGAGTGTTTTAGGTAAATATTACGCCTTTAAACGCCAGAAAGCCACTTTTTCTGAAAAGTGCGATAACTCGCAAATCATGTGTGCAATTGTACCTGGATCGGGCCTTCTATTCAACAATCTTGATTCATTTAGAAACCCCAAATTTGAAATCGATCGGTTCAGTATTTTCGGAGAAATAGGCATCTGAACTGGGTTCACATGCAATGTCAACTCAGGCTCGGTTTACATGAAAACTATAAGAGCGACCATTTTCTAGTAGTGACTCTGTTCAGAGTCCGTATTCAAGCTATCTACTGCCAAAAAATTGAGTGATTTAAATAAATATTACGCCTGTACACGAAAGACAACCAACTTGTCTCAAAAGGGCGATAACTCCCAAATCACTTAAGCAATCATCACACGCTTGAATCGTCTAATGTAACATTTTGATATATTTGGATACCCCAAATTTGAAGCCATTCGGTTGAGTATTTTCGAAGAAACGGGCCTGGACACAATTCACACACGCACACACATCCGCACAGACGGCACTCACTGAGGAGGAGAAGTGCGTTCGGAACACCATACGCGTCAGCATCGATGAGCAAGTTTTCTTACGTCATTGTCAGAGTTACACTTGCAAAATCGTCTCTGCGGGAGATCGGCAGTGACGTGCGTTTGTACCACAGATGCTTGCCTATGAACGTGGAAATTTTAGCCCGTCCTATTATGTTGTTTCCATTACTATGGAAACAACATAAAAACCATCCCAAACAATATCTGACCACAATCAGACAGCCCACGTATAAAAACCATCCCAAACAATATCTGACCTCAATGGGAGTGAGATGACATGTCAGTGTGCCACCAGGGATGTCCATGAAGTTCTCTCCCCGTACAATCGTGCGGTTGCAAGAAGCGACGTTGGTCTGACAGAGAACGTTGCTGCCTTGCGACATCACGGTAGGCGCCAGATTTGTCAGGAAGGAGCAGTCTGTCCCTCCGTAACCTCCAGTACACCGACACGCACCTACAACAACATACATGTAACTACATTTCATCCTCTGCAACTGCACCAAGTTCTCTTTATTTCTGCTGGGCATTTCTTGTTATCAGCGGACCTTCTTCACACAGGCTTGCCCATGTACTGCAGAAATGTTTCTACCCGCTCAAGTACAACATGCACACGTCTACTGTAGTTTGCTTGAAGGGTCTAAGCACCATGAATGTGATGAGCTCTTAGTCCTTTTGTCATTTGACAGTAGTGTTATATTTATAATATAGCTCTGCATCCTCCTTACCCGTGACTAACAGCTTTGAACTGATCATTTTCTTATGTCATCTTGACAAGATGCAGTAACTTTGTGATACCAATGGTATAACTTGCGTGTCATATTCACTCACTGATCATTTTCTTATGTCATCTTGACAAGATGCAGTATCTTTGTGATACCAATGGTATAACTTGCGTGTCATGTTCACTCACTGATCATTTTCTTATGTCATCTTGACAAGATGCAGTAACTTTGTGATACCAATGGTATAACTTGCGTGTCATGTTCACTCACTGATCATTTTCTTATGTCATCTTGACAAGATGCAGTATCTTTGTGATACCAATGGTATAACTTGCGTGTCATGTTCACTCACTGATCATTTTCTTATGTCATCTTGACAAGATGCAGTAACTTTGTGATACCAATGGTATAACTTGCGTGTCATGTTCACTCACTGATCATTTTCTTATGTCATCTTGACAAGATGCAGTATCTTTGTGATACCAATGGTATAACTTGCGTGTCATGTTCACTCACTGATCATTTTCTTATGTCATCTTGACAAGATGCAGTATCTTTGTGATACCAATGGTATAACTTGCGTGTCATGTTCACTCACTGATCACTTTCTTATGTCATCTTGACAAGATGCAGTATCTTTGTGATACCAATGGTATAACTTGCGTGTCATGTTCACTCACTGATCATTTTCTTATGTCATCTTGACAAGATGCAGTAACTTTGTGATACCAATGGTATAACTTGCGTGTCATGTTCACTCACTGATCATTTTCTTATGTCATCTTGACAAGATGCAGTATCTTTGTGATACCAATGGTATAACTTGCGTGTCATATTCACTCACTGATCACTTTCTTATGTCATCTTGACAAGATGCAGTATCTTTGTGATACCAATGGTATAACTTGCGTGTCATGTTCACTCACTGATCATTTTCTTATGTCATCTTGACAAGATGCAGTATCTTTGTGATACCAATGGTATAACTTGCGTGTCATGTTCACTCACTGATCATTTTCTTATGTCATCTTGACAAGATGCAGTAACTTTGTGATACCAATGGTATAACTTGCGTGTCATGTTCACTCACTGATCATTTTCTTATGTCATCTTGACAAGATGCAGTAACTTTGTGATACCAATGGTATAACTTGCGTGTCATATTCACTCACTTTTCCCTCCTCCCTCAACTGGCAGAACAGGGATGGGCACAAGCTGTTGCAGAAAATGTTCAAGTAATCAACAACACACAACAGAGCATACCCTCAACACAGTTTCCATTGTTGTTACAGTTGTTGGGGCAGAGAGTGTTGAGAATGTTGTAGTTCAATGAGGGTTCCACGCTGGGATCGTCAGGGTTAGCATCCTGCCAGCTGTTGGAATCGGTAGCCAGGTTGGTGCCACAGGTCTCTTGTATCGTCTGCAGGTTGGGCTTCGCCCACACCAGGTTGTCTGTCAGCTGTTCACACACACACACACACACACAGACACACACACACAGACACAGACACACACACAGACACACACACACAGACACACACACAGACACACACACACAGAGACACACACACACACAGACACAGACACACACACACACAATGGGGCTGCTGAGATTATGTGTACTGCTACATGCACTGTAATGACAAAGTCTACATTACAACTGAGTGGGACCCCTCTTTTCTTCTACAGCTGGAACACTTTTCTTAAAGACAAGTACCAGGGCACTAGAGATAGCAGTAAAGACAAGTACCAGGGCACTAGAGATAGCAGTAAAGACAAGTACCAGGGCACTAGAGATAGCAGCTGACACAATCCATGTTGAGCATCTCCCAGTGGCATCACAGCTGCACTTTCTTGAATCAAAAATAACAAATAATCACAGTCTGCTTTACATGTAACTCTGAGAAACAAATTCTGACACTTAGACCATGCGGCTTACCTGTACGTCCCTGACACTTAGACCATGCGGCTTACCTGTACGTCCCTGACACTTAGACCATGCGGCTTACCTGTACGTCCCTGACACTTAGACCATGCGGCTTACCTGTACGTCCCTGACACTTAGACCATGCGGCTTACCTGTACGTCCCTGACACTTAGACCATGCGGCTTACCTGTACGTCCCTGACACAGCTCTCCACCTCTGTGTTAAAATCATCCGAGGAGAACTGTATACACACACTGTAAGCTGGTGAAGAACGGATCTTGTTCTCACACTCTTGTCGGGCTTGGGCCTGTGTGATACCACTATCTGTTGGCCATGTCGCTGTCTGGTACACAGAAACCAACATGATTATGGACATATATGGAAGGACAGATTGACAATGACGTGAGTGAAACGCTACGCTGTACACTACACTACGCTGTACACTACACTACACAAAAGTAGTTCAGTCAAAGTCAGCTTTGTGGGTAAAAACACACACTTTCATTGGACCAGAAAGTTTCATTAGCATATCCTCCCTTCCTACACCACCCCCCACCCCCCTCAACATAAAGAAAGAAAAGGACAGGGAAAGGATATCATGTCACAGTAAATTCATTTACCTGTGACTCGTTCAAGTTGGGGGCAAAATCAAAGAATTCACGGGTGTCAGCTGCCTGACGCCGACGACGTGTGAGGGTGGTGGTGCTCTGCTGGATCGCCTGGGTCACCTGAACGTCAGCTACCAGGGTAGCTGTGATGTCCGTACCTGTAACACAATTTGTCAACTACATCAACTGAGCCCGTCTCAACATCTCACACCTTCTGTACACACGAAAATTATCTGAAGTAAGCCCTGCACAGTGGCATGGAACAAGAAAGTGTTTATTTAGTGAATAAATAGGGACAAAATGTATACATACAGACAGTACATACAGTATGCAAGTATTTCTTCTGCAGAAGAGTAGATGAAATACACAACTGTCAATAGACAGTACCTGATATGCCACAGGCAGACACATATCCAAAGGTGGCACACACGGGGCTGCCATTATCCACACAGGCACAGTAGGTGTCAGTGACAGGAGTGGTAGAAACTCCCTGGTAACCTCCATAGATGGAATCGTCTCGGTCCACACTAGGGCAGAAACACAAAAGATTAGGTATTCCCTTCTCTTCCTATATCCCACAGTGTGCTCGTGCAGGGAGGCAGAGGTTAAAAACAGGGGACAAGTGATTCCCTTCTCTTCCTATATCCCACAGTGTGCTCGTGCAGGGAGGCAGAGGTTAAAAACAGGGGACAAGTGATTCCCTTCTCTTCCTATATCCCACAGTGTGCTCGTGCAGGGAGGCAGAGGTTAAAAACAGGGGACAAGTGATTCCCTTCTCTTCCTATATCCCACAGTGTGCTCGTGCAGGGAGGCAGAGGTTAAAAACAGGGGACAAGTGATTCCCTTCTCTTCCTATATCCCACAGTGTGCTCGTGCAGGGAGGCAGAGGTTAAAAACAGGGGACAAGTGATTCCCTTCTCTTCCTATATCCCACAGTGTGCTCGTGCAGGGAGGCAGAGGTTAAAAACAGGGGACAAGTGATTCCCTTCTCTTCCTATATCCCACAGTGTGCTCGTGCAGGGAGGCAGAGGTTAAAAACAGGGGACAAGTGATTCCCTTCTCTTCCTATATCCCACAGTGTGCTCGTGCAGGGAGGCAGAGGTTAAATGCTCGTGCAGGGAGGCAGAGGTAATGCTCGTGCAGGGAGGCAGAGGTTAAATGCTCGTGCAGGGAGGCAGAGGTTAAATGCTCGTGCAGGGAGGCAGAGGTTAAATGCTCGTGCAGGGAGGCAGAGGTTAAAAACAGGGGACAAGTGAACTTGAACATGAAGTATAAAAAGATAGCATATCTTAGCATATTCCCATTCTGATCGACCACTTGATTCATTCACATGAATATGGCAAGGTACAGATATCAACAATACATGTTCACGTGTCACATAAATGATGGTAATGCCAAAGTGGTGACACCAAAGAGAGACATCACATTACTTAAAACAGGCTGCTAATACAGTACACTGTATCGTAGGCGTAGTATGAAGACAACTTACAACCACGACACGCTGAAGTCATTGGGCTCTCTGTTTCCACTCAGCTGTGACAGAGGGACCGTGTACCCATACCGAGATGTCAAGTCGTTTTCCTGATCGTAGTCAAAGATTCCACACAAACCTGAAAGTTGAGAAGGGAGATGAATAAGCATCCTTGGCATAACAACAGGAATGAACAATGAAAATCTGAAACAGCTCATGGTGACAAATACATAAACAAATAAATAAATAAAAGCAGAAAGAAAAATGCACACACACACACACACACACACACACACACACACACACACACACACACACACACAATGATGTACACAAGCCAAATCAGACAGCAACACTATCTCACCCTGTGTTCGCCCAAGGTCAAGGGCAGAGGGCCTGATCTCCAGGTTGACCACGCCATCCACATCGCTTCCTGTGACAGTGACCAGGGTGCCTGTCGGCAGGAAGACGCTGGATCTTGTTCCCATCCTCCTCCTGGTACACTGTGGTGTGAGGAGTGAGGTCACCCACCAGGAACAGCTTGGTTTCCATGGGAGACGAGCACCGGCTGACTCTGATGACATCATCACCTGACCGGATACCGAAACCACATGCAGACGATCCTAACCCGGTTTTGCTGAAGTAGCCCTCAACCTGTGAATAAGAAATTAAACTGTGTAACGTTTGTGACAAGAACATGACACATAGGTTTACGCTCCTACCATCCTGAATTATCCTTGACTGCCAATGTACTGTAGTATCTTTGGCTTCTGTCAAATGTCAGGTGTTGAGGTTGTATTGTTATCTTCAGGATCGATCTTTGACTCCTGCCAAATGTTTAATACAAAATAATGTCACTTACCTCCACATCAAACTCAGTGTTTCTGTACACAACGAATACTCCACGCTGCATGACATCAAATGACCTGCACAAAACAAAAACAGAGAACAAACACTTAAACAAAAGGACAAAACTCTTATGATTATAGAGCAAGCTTATAGTCATTTAGTACAGTGCAATATATAACAAAGTGCTAGGTATTAACAATACGACTTTCTTCACAACCTTTCAAGTTGAGGCTGCACATGCTGAACGTTCATTTAGTCAACCCACATAACCTTTGCATTTGACTAAGACACACATAATGGTTTCATTCTAAATGCCAAAGTTCTTGCAAATTGTATTACATGTAAATGAAAACAGTTTCTGAGTGACTTAGGCTGATGTGCAAGTTTATCAGGAAAACCCTCAAAATACACAGGGTGACACAGAAATATAGCAATAGAATTTTCCAGTTCTAAACAGGATGGCGAATAAACTGCTAGTGTATCATCGGAAAAAAGAAGAAGAAAAGAAGTAGTAGAAGAAAGGTATACAATGAACAATGTATGCACGTACACTCCATCAAATGTCCTGACATGAGGATCAGCGTAGACGCGGCAAGTGCTGACATTACTTGCTGACCCTTCAACAGTGAACTGAAACAAAATTCACAACACACAACTATATACATGTATATATATAGACAGGACTGTGAGCCACCAACAAGTATCAGTGTGCAGTGTTTAGTAATCAGCTGCTACAAAGAAACAGATGTAGTAGTATCAAATTATAGTAACCTCCATACATAATAAGGCTGTCATGAAAATAATGTGGTAAAACCTTCGTCTCAGTTCCACTGACAAAGGCTGCCAAAGCTGACATTAGGCTCTGAGTCAGTCCTGGCTAGTCTTGTCATCTGCGAATGAGGTCAGTGACCTTCGTGCACTGTATTCATATGCTGAAGTTTCAAACACTGTTCATCATTGTCTTGGGATCTTCTTGGAATGATCACCAGTAACCTTAACGTGCTGACCAATGACAGCGTCAAACTCAAAAGGGATTGCGTTACAATGTTTTATGACAAATTTGGATGGTTCTGTTTGAAAACATGATGATGGTGACTATATATGCCAGGAGAACACACTCAGCCTGAATAATAACCAGAAAAAGTGACGTAACCAGCCAAGCAGATTTGTCAAAACCTGAAATATCATGTGCATCAAAACACAAATGCCATGCAGCTACACAAATTACTCACATTAAAGACTTCCAAGACAGCTTGTTGTTGCCGTGTACCATTCACAACATCCACATGGACAATGTCCACATCTACACCAACGGCTGAACGCACGATGTTGTCCACCGTGGCTTGCAGCAGCAACTGCTGACTGTCTGTTGATGTTGACCACTGAGCACCACAGATGTTGTCCGTGTTTGTCGACTTCACTCTGATGGCTTGGATGTTGGAGCCAGCGATACACTTCCATGGTTGCGTCTGTCTGGTGCGAGCTTCCACCAAGACAGTACAAGGTGCTCCATACTTGAGCAGGCAGTAGTAATCAGGGGTCACCTTGTTCTCAAACGCCACTGACACATTCACGGACATAGCTGCAGACAGCTTCATTTGCGATGGTGGTGTCACCTGGAAACAGGAAAAGATCACATTCAAGTCACTTCCCGAAAGCCATGAGGCAAGGAAACAGGGGAAATCTCATCTCTTTACTTACTTAGGCCCTTGGCTCCACGTGGAGCATAGGCCATCGACAACCCTTCGCCATCGCACTCTGTTCTGGGCTAATCTTGCCACTCCAGTCCAGTTGGTACCCTGCTTACATAGCTCTGCCTCAGTGTCCCGCCTCCAGCTGTTGCGAGGCCGGCCTCTCTTCCTTTTCCCCTGCGGGTTCCATGTCAGGGCTTGGCGTGTGGTGCTAGATGCTGGCTTCCTGAGGGTGTGTCCAATCCAGCCCCACTTCCTCCGCAGGATCTGCTTGGCCACTGGTTCCTGCCCCGCTCGCTCCCACAGCTCTTCATTCCGGATCTTCTCTGGCCATCGGATGTTGAAGATGCGCCTCAGACAGGTGTTGAGAAATGTCTGGATCTTCTGCTGCATCGTCTTCGTTGTCCTCCATGTTTCGCATCCGTAGAGCAGAACTGACTTCACGTTGGAGTTGAAGATGCGAAGTTTGGTTCTTATGCTGACAACTTTGGATGCCCAGACGTTCTTCAGCATGACCATTGCTGCCCTTGCCTTGCCGATTCTGGCTGTGACGTCTCGGTCTGTGCCTCCCTGTCCATCAACCACACTCCCCAGGTAGACAAAAGACTCCACCTCCCTGATGGGCTCTCCACCGACTGTGACTGGTGTGTTGGCAGTGGTGTTGATCTTCATCAGCTCGGTTTTCTTCCTGTTGATCTTGAGCCCTGTTCCGGCTGATGTGGCTTCCAGGCACGTAGTCTTGTCCTGCATCTGGCTGTGGCTGTGAGACAGGAGCGCCAGGTCGTCCGCGAAGTCGAGGTCATCCAGCTGCGTCCAGAGTGTCCACTGTATCCCGTTTTTCCTGCCTGCTGTAGTGGTCTTCATGATCCAGTCGATGACCAGGAGGAAGAGAAACGGGGACAACAGGCATCCCTGGCGGACTCCGGTCTTCACCTCGAAGCTTTCTGACAACTGGCCGGCATGGGCAATCCTGCAGCTCATGTCTTGGTAGGTGCACTGGATCAGGGAGATGATCTTCCCGGGAACTCCATAGTGCCTTAGCAGCTTCCACAGCGCCTCTCTGTCTACACTGTCGAAGGCCTTCTCATAGTCTATGAAGTTGATGTAGAGGGGGGAGTTCCACTCCAGTGACTGCTCCACAATGATGCGTAGGCTGGCAATCTGGTCAGCGCAGGACCTGTTCCTGCGAAAGCCTGCCTGCTGGTCTCGGAGCATGGGGTCGACTGCCTCTCTCATCCTCTCCAGTAGAATTCTGTTGAGAACCTTGCCTGGCACTGACAGGAGCATGATCCCTCGGTAGTTGCTGCAGTCCCTGAGGTCCCCTTTCTTTGGCAGCTTGATGACGATCCCTTCTTTCCACTGGGCTGGCACCTCTTCCTTCTCCCAGATCTTGCTGAACAGGCTGTGCAGCATGTTGACGGCTGTCTCTGTGTCTGCTTTAATGGCTTCTGCTGGTATCTCGTCTGGCCCTGCAGCTTTCCCATTTCTCAGTGTCATGATGGCTTTCCTGATCTCCGCCTTAGAGGGCTTGTCGCAGTTGATGGGTAGTTCTGTCTCAGCTGGTGGGATGTCTGGTGGTGTTTCAGGGATGGGGCGATTTAACAGCTCCCTGAAGTGTTCTGCCCATCGCTTCAGCTGTTCCTCAGTTGTTGTCAGTGGGTGCCCGTTCTTGTCCTTCACTGGTTTGTCTGTCTGCTGAAATTTGCCCGCGAGCTTCTTGGTCACCTGGTACAGGTCTTTTAGATTCCCTTGTCCGGCTGCTTCCTCTGCTTGACTGGCCAGGTTGTCGATGTAGTCCCTCTTGTCCTTCCTGGTGCTCCTCTTCACTTCTCTGTCAGCTGCTGTGTATTCTTCTTGTGCCTTTGCCTTAGCTCTTCTTGTTCGGCTCGTGTTCAGTGCAGTTTTCTTCTCTTTCCTAACTTCCAGCTTCTGGATGGTATCAGCAGAGATCCATTCCTTATGTTGGGTCTTTCTCTTGCCAAGGACCTCTTCGCATGTGTCGTGCCAGAGTTTCTTGCTGTGTTCCCACTGTGTCTCGATGTCCATTTCACTGTCTTCTATCAGGTCTTGCAGTGGCTGGAACCTGTTGGAAAGGCTGATCCGGAATGCTGCTTGTGTGTCTGTGTTCCTGAGAAGTCCAACGTTGTACCTGGTCCGTGTGCTGTTGGCGTTGGTGTGCCTCTTAAGCCGAAGTCTCAATGTTGTTGCAAGAAGGTGGTGGTCTGATGATACATCGGCACCCCTCATCACGCGCACATCCCGCCACGATCTCCTGAACTTCCGGCTGATGCAGATGTGATCAATCTGGTTCTCCGTGACATGGTCCGGCGATCTCCATGTGGCCTTGTGGATGCGCTTGTGTGGGAAGATGCTGCCTCCTATCACTAGCTGGTTCAGGGCACAAAAGTCTGCAAAGCGCTCGCCATTTTCGTTCATCTGTCCCAGTCCGTGTGTTCCCATGGTGTCCTCATAGCCTGTGTTGTCTGATCCAATCTTGGCGTTGAAGTCTCCCATCAGTATGGTCATGTCCTTGGCTCCTCCTCTATCTATCACTGTCTGCAGTTGTTGGTAGAAGTCATCTTTTTTCTCCTCTTCCGCATCATTGGTGGGAGCGTAGCACTGGATGATGTTCAGCTTGATGTCTTTTTTCTTGGTGATGAATTTGGCTGTGATGATGCGGGAGTTGACAGGTTCCCAGCCGATGAGTGCCCGCTGTGCCTCCGGTGCCAGCATCAGGGCCACGCCCTCAGTGTGGGGGGCTCCATCCTCTGTGTGTCCAGAGTACAGCAATTGCTCTCCCGATGAAAATCTCAGCTGTCCTGTCTGTAGCCACCTTGTCTCACTCAGTCCCAGTACTCCTATCTTGTAGTTCTTCATCTCTCTTGCTACTTGTATGGTCCTTCCTACTTCATACATTGTCCTGATGTTCCATGTGGCTACTCTCGTTGTTGTCCTGGGTGTTAGAAGGGGGGTCGGCCTTGCAGCTTCCTTTCGGCTTTCACTGCAATGCGTCATAGGTCTCCGGGATGGAGACCCTTCCTCGCCCAGGTGAATGTCTCGGTTTGTTGCTGTCGATGCTTCAGTAACTTAGTGTTTTTTACAGGTAGGGCTGTTAACCCTACGCAAACCCGTTTAGCCTCTTGGAGAGGTGGTCCACATTCGTCTGACCTCTACCCTTCGACCTGTCCAGCTTGGGTGACCCTGCCAGGAGCATGTGCTCCTGCTGGCATAGTTCTCTGGGTCATTGAGGTACACAAGCCACTACCCCACGACAAGGGTTGGACCATGTAGGGGGAAATCTCATCACCAAAGCTTTTTTCTTGTTATCAAGTTTTGATAGATTTTTCCTGGAATTTTACTGATAGAAAGTTCATTAAAAACCATAAGAATTTTGTGTACATTTTAAGGATACTGTAGCACTGCCATGAGTTGAGGGGTAAATCTGTCACAACTGAGTGAAAATGTTTTCACCATACAGTCAATACAGAGTATTATTACAATCACAAGTCATGGTCTATCAATATTTGAGAAAAAAAAAAATGCATAAACAAGCAAATAAGCAAAACCCTGGTGCTAAACTATAACAGCACAAGAAACTAAATGAAAATATTAACTTGATGGTAAAACAACTACAGCTGGCTATCACACGTACAGTAAGTCTGGTGATGTCAATGGTTGCTCTGTAAGGGGGGCTAACCCCATTTCCACATCGGGCTGGATTTCTTGCAGTCACGGAACAAGTGATCTGAAACCAGCATTCCAGATGGTAAATGTGTTCATAAAAAGGGACAAAAAAGAGAAGTAAAACCCAACAACCAAAACACACTTTCAATTTCCTTTCTATAAATGGTGATGCATACAGTTAATCCAGTTATAAAAATAACCAAAGAAAGAAAAAAATGCCAAAATTGTTAATGCAGTCAGTAAATTTTTTGTGCTTCCAACTGCACTGTCGAAAACTAATGCTAATGTTGACAGGTATCAGTAAACCTACTATCAGACTGAATACAGGCTTTACAACTGTCCAAAACTAATGCTAATGTTGACAGGTATCAGTAAACCTACTATCAGACTGAATACAGGCTTTACAACTGTCCAAAACTAATGCTAATGTTGACAGGTATCAGTAAACCTACTATCAGACTGAATACAGGCTTTACAACTGTCCAAAACTAATGCTAATGTTGACAGGTATCAGTAAACCAAGAATCCTACCCCGTTAATGAGAATAGAGATTCTGGAAAGGTCAGTGATATCAACGGTGCTTAAGGACGTGAGCAGTGTGGTGATTTCTGTTGTAGCCAGGACTGTGTTGCCAGTAGTCCAGGTGATGCTGTAGATGCTACCATCCTCTGCAGCCTGGAGGCGACAGTCAAAGCGGATGTTGTTACCCACTGTGGCGAACGTCACAGTAGGATTGCCGGGTATCGAAGGGTTGCTGTCTGGTGTTCCTGTTACAAAATACAGGAAAACTGAATAGCTGGCAGAGGTCAAAAGTAAACAGATAGTGTTACCATTTTACAGTCTGTGGAACAAGCTCTTCTGGGAGAAATCTTCAACGATGAAAATCTTGTCCCCAAATACATACTGAGAACAAACTGGAGAGGCAGAAGCCTCCTTGGTTCACATGTGGAATGGGTCTGGATCATTCAAAAGAGGATGATTGTAAATGTCTTATCACTGTCTATCATCAAGGCAAGTAAGGTCTTTCTGCTGTTTGTAGTTTCTGAGAAAATGGCATAAATGGCGGTTTCTAAGTCAAGATCATTCAAAATGCTATGTTTTGACAGATCTAATTATAGCTGTCTATCCACATGCCAGGTTTGTTGCCTCTGCTTTTTGTTGTGTCTGAGAAAATGCCACTGTTAAAGTTATTTGACATTTTCCACAAACAGCTTGTATGGCCTTGACCCTTGACTCATTGAATACAGGTTTGTCAGTAAAGGTCTTATCAATGTCTATCACCACAGAAAGTTTGGTGCCTCTGGTTTCTGCAGATTCAGAGAAAATACTAATGTTACATTTCCAAACAGATAGCTTTAAATAATGGTTTCTTTTGCAAGGTCTTGTGGCTGTCTATCAGCACACCAAGTTTTGTGCTTCTGCTTTACGTAGATTCTGAGAAAATGACAATGTTAAAGTTTTTGGGACACACAGACAGACACACACACACACACACACACACACACACACACACACACACACACACACACACACACACAATGACAGAAGGTCAATACATAGACTCACTTTGTTACACAAGTGAGCCCAAACGTGAGACAGGAAAAGATGAAGCCACAGACCCAGTTATTCTCTGCTCAACTGAACAGTGTGTTGGGGCACATTTAGGAGGGTGGTAGAGTTTGTTGGTACCCCCCCAAAAAAAGTCATAAAAAACCCCAGCCCTGCAAACAATATGAATCAAGATATCTCATCCCAGAGACAGGTGGACAAAACTACTTTGATATCAAGGCCCCAGAGAGTAAGAGCAACTTACCGACACATGCTGTAGTTGCTGGTGTCAGTGTAGTAGTTGTTGGGGTGCTCACTGGTGTTTCTGTTAAAACACACTCAGCTGTTTAATTTAGGTTATGACCATAGACAAACAAATAGTCATTCAATCGCCCATTCTCAATGGATTTCTCGTGATAGCTTCTTCAAAGTACATGTAAAAAGTTAGTCCTGCAGTCTCATTACATAAATGGAGGTCTTTCATCATCCACAAGCTCCCACCAACAATGCCACTATAAAATACATGTACCACTACAGCATGCATGCAAACGTGTAAGGTTTATTAATGTGATTAAGGTTTATTAATGTGATTAAGGTTTATTAATGTGATTATCTTCCATATAATGGTGTGGAAGTATACAAACTGACTCCATGCAATGCCAGAGGACTGGCAAAACTGTGTTGTGAGAGCAGGGATGGTTAAGTTCAGGGTATTTGTATGTGAAAGGCAAGCGGTATGAAACATCCCATGCAAATGTTGTACAGATACACGAACAATAATTTTTCATGCACCATCACCACACAGAAACAAGTGCACAGTTTGTCATAAGCAAGCCACATCAACAAACTCACGCTGTACACATCAAATACTCGTGAATCCCTTCCCTCAGAACATTGTAAGCAATAAACTATCCCAACTATTACATCATTTCTCCTTTCATCACAGTCACTACTGTTATTACTGCTATCATCACTACACTAACCAGATGTCGTCTCCACAGGTGCAGTTGTTTGTCCTGTTGATCCACCGGTCATCTGGGTAGTGTCACCCTGTGTTATGGGTGTCTGGGTAGTGTCACCCTGTGTTATGGGTGTCTCTGTAGTGTCACCCTGTGTTATGGGTGTCTGGGTAGTGTCACCCTGTGTTATGGGTGTCTCTGTTGTGTCACCCTGTGTTATGGGTGTCTCTGTTGTGTCACCCTGTGTTGTGGGTGTCTCTGTAGTGTCACCCTGTGTTGTGGGTGTCGCTGTTGTGTCACCCTGTGTTGTGGGTGTCTCTGTTGTGTCACCCTGTGTTGTGGGTGTCTCTGTAGTGTCACCCTGTGTTGTGGGTGTCTGGGTGTCACCCTGTGTTGTGGATGTCTCTGTTGTGTCACCCTGTGTTGTGGGTGTCTGGGTGTCACCCTGTGTTGTGGATGTCTCTGTTGTGTCACCCTGTGCTGTGGGTGTCTGGGTAGTGTCACCCTGTGTGGTGGGTGTTTGGGTAGTGTCGCCCTGTGTTGTGGGTGTCTGGGTAGTGTCATCCTGTGTTATAGGTGTCTGTGTTGTGTCACCCTGTGTTGTGGGTGTCTGGGTAGTGTCATCCTGTGTGGTGGGTGTTTGGGTAGTGTCGCCCTGTGTTGTGGGTGTCTGGGTAGTGTCATCCTGTGTTATAGGTGTCTGTGTTGTGTCACCCTGTGTTGTGGGTGTCTGGGTAGTGTCACCCTGTGTTATGGGTGTCTGGGTAGTGCCATCCTGCGTTGTGGGTGTGTCTGTGGTGTCACCCTGTGTGGTGGGTGTCTGGGCAGTGTCACCCTGTGTTGTGGGTGTCTCTGTGGTGTCACCCTGTGTTGTGGGTGTTTCTGTGGTGTCACCCTGTGTTATGGGTGTCTCTGTGGTGTCATCCTGTATTGTGGGTGTCTGTGTTGTATCACCCTCTGTTGAGGGTGTCTGGGTAGTGTCAACCATAGGTGTAGTAACTGACTGTGTCGAATTACTCTCTCCCAGAGTTGTGCCATCTTCAGTTGTCGCTCTTTCTGTGGTCGAAAACTGTGATGTTTCAGCTGCAGTAATGACAAAGATATTTGCAACATCATAACCTAGCTTGAATGAAAAATAGCACAACTACACTACAGCTATACCCAAAAGTCTAGAGACTGAGGCACTGGCAACCCTGTTATGCAGATACTCCCCCCCCCCACACCCCACAAGAATCTAGCCACAGAAGAAGTACAAGCTTAGGCATGTACCTTGGAAAAGTCTGCCATCAAAAAAATTGTAAAATCATGTCCACAGCCCGAACTTCCTCTCCACTGCTCCTACGTTCCCTGTTGTTTTAGTTCAAGCCACAACTCTTAGTTCTACCTCACCAACAAGGCAGTTATTAGCTGCTCCCATAACAATGAAATGACAACACACTCGACATGGCAAACATAAAACTAAAGCAGACACAAGCACAAACATAAGCTGCATATACAAGTTAAAAAAAGGGGAAAAAAGCAAAAAAAAAAGTCACTACAACCATATGGACTACATGCATAAGCGCGTTTTCTGTTTGATCATCATTCAATTAAATTAAATCATTCAATGACTCTGGAATCATATGAACTATGAACGGCTAGTAAACTGAACAAATGGCATGACTACATGTACCTACATGTATTCCCAGAATCTGTATCAATGAGCTAGTGATTTAATTAAATTAAGGTATTAAAGAACTGCCTACAAGTAATACCAGAATCCAACTAACTAAGATATTAAACTGCCTACAAGTAATACCAGAATCTAACTAAGATATTAAGCAAAAAATGAGCTACATGTACATGAACTTGCCTTTTTATGAAGTGTACAAAATAAAATCAAAAGCTACTAAATTAACATATATGAAACTAAACCCAAGTACACCAGGAAGCTAAAGTGAGTGGCTATGTCTTAAAAATTAGAAAAAAAGTTAAAAAGCAAAAAGCATCCCCCAAAACTGTTCTAGCACTACGGGTATGATGTTTCCAGACTACATACAATGCAATAAAACTGTAAATATTCATTTGCTGTGTCACAGAAAAGATGAAAAATTAGGACTATCATATCTGTTTGCATTTCTTTGATCAAAGCTTCATGAGTTTTCTTTCTTCCTCTCTCGGTCTAATAGTAGTAGTACTCACTCTCTCTCTCTCTCACACACACACACACACACACACACACACACACACACACACACTGTCTTTCCATGCAACTTTGAATGTGAATGCAAATGCATTAAACAAAGCAGGGTGCCAGCCAAACAAAACAACTGAAAACTTACCTGTTGTCTCGGATTCTGTTGTGCCTGTTGTTTCTGATGTTGTTCCTTCTGTCTGCGTTGTTCCAGTGATGGTGGCCTCAGTTGTGCCGTTCTCAATTGTGCTTGTATCCTGAGTTGTTTCAACTGTTGTGCCTGTACTTTCAGTCATCTCTGCGGTTGTACCGTTGCCCTTTGTTGTCTCAGCTGTTGTGCCAGTGTCCTGAGTTGTCTCAGCTGTTGTGCCAGTGTCCTGAGTCGTCTCAGCTGTTGTGCCAGTGCCAGTGTCCTGAGTTGTCTCAGCTGTTGTGCCAGTGTCCTGAGTCGTCTCAGCTGTTGTGCCAGTGCCAGTGTCCTGAGTTGTCTCAGCTGTTGTGCCAGTGTCCCGAGTTGTCTCAGCTGTTGTGCCAGTGTCCCGAGTTGTCTCAGCTGTTGTGCCAGTGCTTTCAATTGTGTTAGTGGCCTCTGTTGTTGTATCGGAATCTGTTGTCTCTGCTGTTATACCAGACTCTGTTGTCTCTGATTCAGTGGTACCTGTCTGAGTGGTTTCTGACTCTGTTGTTGTCTCAACTGTTGTAGCTGAGGTTGTAGTCTCCTCCGTCAGTACAACATCCCGGACATGACGCGTGCTGTAGGTGATGGACCAGCTCTCGATGATGATGCTGGCAAACGTGCGAGTCTGCAGTCCCAGGGAGCTGCCAATGTAGAAGTTGCTGTACATGCTGACGGTGACGGCTGTGCGGCGCTGGATGTAGGTGGTGGTATGCGCAACAACCTCACCATCCAACAAAAGCTCAAGGCCAGTCTGGATGCTCCAAGAGAACTCGATGGAGACAAAGACATTCACTTTGAGGATGGAAGCTGCCACCGACACAGTCCACTCACGGTCCTCTGTGCTGACCGTGAGGAAGTAGAAACCTCGTCGGTAGTACATGGCAACGCCTTGGCCGTCCACTGCATCACCACCGCTGGTGAAAATGTACATGTCCTCTTTTACCTGTGTCACCTTCAGACCAAATGAGACAGACAGGCCCAGCTTACAGGTTGCTGGCTTGAAGACACATGTGTCAACGTTAGTGGACAAGTTAATGTACTGGTCAACTCCGTTCAGCTGAACAGCCTTGTCTGTGACACCATCCACCAGTAAGGGTTCTCCAATCACTGTCAGGTTGCCGCTTGATGTCACCAGTACATTGACGATAATTTCAATGAAGACATACGTGGTGGAAACAACTTCTTGCCCTGAAGGAAAGTGAATACAAAGGCAGAAAATGTAAGTTTAGAGGCCACATACTGCCATACACCAGAAAATGTAAGTTTGGAGGCCACATACTGCCATACACCAGAAAATGTAAGTTTGGAGGCCACATACTGCCATACACCAGAAAATGTAAGTTTGGATCGAGGCCACATACTGCCATACACCAGAAAATGTAAGTTTGGATCGAGGCCACATACTGCCATACACCAGAAAATGTAAGTTTGGATCGAGGCCACATACTGCCATACACCAGAAAATGTAAGTTTGGAGGCCACATACTGCCATACACCAGAAAATGTAAGTTTGGATCGAGGCCACATACTGCCATACACCAGAAAATGTAAGTTTGGATCAAGGCCACATACTGCCATACACCAGAAAATGTAAGTTTGGAGGCCACATACTGCCATACACCAGAAATTGTAAGTTTGGATCGAGGCCACATACTGCCATACACCAGAAAATGTAAGTTTGGAGGCCACATACTGCCATACACCAGAAAATGTAAGTTTGGATCGAGGCCACATACTGCCATACACCAGAAAATGTAAGTTTGGATCAAGGCCACATACTGCCATACACCAGAAAATGTAAGTTTAGAGGCCACATACTGCCATACACCAGAAAATGTAAGTTTAGAGGCCACATACTGCCATACACCAGAAAATGTAAGTTTGGAGGCCACATACTGCCATACACCAGAAAATGTAAGTTTGGAGGCCACATACTGCCATACACCAGAAAATGTAAGTTTAGAGGCCACATACTGCCATACACCAGAAAATGTAAGTTTAGAGGCCACATACTGCCATACACCAGAAAATGTAAGTTTAGAGGCCACATACTGCCATACACCAGAAAACGTAAGTTTAGAGGCCACATACTGCCATACACCAGAAAATGTAAGTTTGGAGGCCACATACTGCCATACACCAGAAAATGTAAGTTTAGAGGCCACATACTGCCATACACCAGAAAATGTAAGTTTAGAGGCCACATACTGCCATACACCAGAAAATGTAAGTTTAGAGGCCACATACTGCCATACACCAGAAAATGTAAGTTTGGAGGCCACATACTGCCATACACCAGAAAATGTAAGTTTGGAGGCCACATACTGCCATACACCAGAAAATGTAAGTTTGGAGGCCACATACTGCCATACACCAGAAAAATAGTATCTACAAAAACAATGTGTCAGCGCCTAAAAAAAAACCCAACCTCCTATCACTTGTGATAAGGAGGCAGGATTGAATTGTCATGTGATTTTGTTCTCAACCGGTGTTCTGTTCCAATGTTTATTTTAAAATATTTTTCCTCTTTTTTAAGCTTTGTTACGTCTGTTGATCTCCTGTAAAACTGAAACAAACCAAAAAACAAAACAACACAAAAAGAACCTGGAAGAAATCAAACAAGAACAAGAAAAAAACAGGTGCTCCTATAACACCATCCACTTACTTGTGATAACAACCCAGTCGGTTGCTCCGTTGTCACAGCGCTCTCCTGCATTGTCTGGGTTTACAAAACCATCTGCGTAGCACACATTATCCAGGAGGCATACGCCAGTCTGCAAGGACAAGAATAAGTTGCAGAGTAGAATATGGTTGGAATTAAAACCCACCTGATCAGATTAGCTGTGTACCAGTACTTCACAAGTACTAATCATTTTTGATGAAGCAGTTTCAATTCCGAAAGAAAGGCATCATATAGGTGGTATATGTATGAAAAGGAAACTACTTTACACACACACACACACACACACACACACACACACACACACACACACACACACACACACACACACACATGAGAATAGTGTTGCACTGGAATGTCAGAAGCCAAAACAAACTGTGACCAATCAGACAGATGATTACAGAAATGGAATGGACAGACCTCATGATTATTAGTCATACCTGCGTAACGCAACCTCCAGCGGTGCAGGTGTAGCAGCTGGAGTCGAAGGAGACGTAGG